>PNEQ01106712.1:0-27370 GCA_003012365.1 Medauroidea extradentata
GATTAGTCGATGGACAGAAACCAGACATTAACTCGCAGGTATTTATAACTAAGATTACTTTATTTATATCTTACATTCAGCCCCCGTGCATTTAATGAGTAGATATTGTAGCTAAAATTTATCGGAGCAGTTTAATGTAGTTGTAAACATTGCACGACCCTATGTAAATAAAAGCACATGGCATTATTTGTGTTTACATAGGCGGAAAGATATAAACTGGCAGGAAATAGAAATTAATCAGGGCTTTTTTGAGTGTTCACTTTATTCCGAATCACCTATAAAAGATAATATCACGGATATCCAGGATGGCCAAGGTCAGGGCAATGATAACGAAGGCGACTTGTCAGGAATGTATGAGGACCCACAAGACTTTAATAAAAAAGGGGGGGGGGACTTCAATGTTATGCTTCATTGGGACTCGCATTCTCATAAAGTTTCCTTGATAGCCTTATTTTATGCAAGCCAAGGGTTAGATTTCCAGTTCGACAATACCGATTCCGATTTGTCACGGTTTTCCTAAAAATATTCCAGTCAAGTGCTGGGATTGTACCAAGCCATAGGACATTACTGTTTCCCTTCCTGTTGTTTATACTCTGAGCCAATAGTTCAGTTACTGCTCACGAGATGTTAAGCTTGCCCCCTCCTCTTTACCACAAGCTATCGTACCAACCTTGTGTCTCCATTCCACACCACCACAACTCTCCTACCTACCTTCTATAATTGTTACTCGTAAATAAAACAGTTTTTTGGGATAGTCCTGCCATTAATATTAATATTTATATCATTATTTACGAGATCAGGCCCAAGAGGACCTCATGAGGTCATAGTTAAGAGGGTGATTCAACGACAATTTTAATTGTTTTTAGTAATTTTGATTTTCGTAGTTGGTATGGTTTGTTTTGTAGACATACACTTTAACTATTTTTATTGCAACGAATTTAGCTATCATAGGTTAGTATAATGGCATATCAAAATCTAAATTTGCATAAAATTATTTTATGCTAGAAAGTAAAACCAACTGACTTATCGAAGTGAAATAGTATATACTAACGAACAGTGTCAAGGGCCAGACTAAGACATGTATAAAAACATCATTAATTGTTTTCATTTAAAAAAATTACAAAAATTTGCAGTGTTTAAATTTGTATTCCGTATTTAAAATAAAAGCAATACGTTTATTATATCCGTCTTGATGTAGCTTGTGACACTGTTCTTTATTGTGAATTATTTCAATTCGGTAAGTCAGTCGGTTTTCCTTTGTAGTATAAAACTGTTTTATACTAATTTTCACTCTGGCATGTCGTCATATACAAAAACCGTGAAAACTAAAAATGTTTCATTAAAGTAAAAAAATATATACGCAGTGCATGTCTACAAAACAAACAATATCCCGTACAAATATAAAATTTACTAAACCAATTAAAATTTTTCCCTTACGGTTCCCTCCTGCTTCTGTCTGTCGACTGCTATCTTCTGTTCTCCATAACCTGCAGCTGCAGCAAATCTTATTTTACTCTACCCATTCATCTCTTCTTAGTTCTTAGGTCTTCATACTGTTATGCTGTCTGGGGATCCTATTGATTTAAATTGACTTATTTTTTCGTGTAACGAAGTTTACGTCAGAATTGTCTTATGTACCCTTTACCATAGTACCTAAAATTACAACTTGTGAAATAGTTTTATAAAATAAGTTCTACAATAAGCCAGAAAAGTTTTCTAAAAAATTTCAAGAAATATAATACACTGCTAATTACAATAACTGAAAAAAAAAAAAAAGATACAGAAAATATAGTTCAGAAACCATTCACCCTACAGTCATACACACATTCATACCAGTATTTATACATTACATCATCCACTGTTCACAACGCATTATCAAAATCATTTTTCATACTTTTCAGAAGAGCTCTATTAAATGTGGGCTGAGACAACTATTTTTCACAGATTCCTCAAGTGGATGCCAGGCGCACACTGTAGAAACAGCAAAGGATTTGTAATAAGCACTGGTGCGATGCTTCGTTACAAGCAAAGCTAGATTGGCTATCGAGCGGGTACCAACTAACTGTATGACGGAAGAGAAATTCAAATTTTTTTTGCTAACTAGGGAGGAGATTTAGAATATAAAACTTTTCTTCGTCTATCTATGCCAGTGCCGCGGTGTCCGAATGGTCAGACCATTCGCCTCCCACCAAGGCGATCCGGGTTCGATACCCTGGTGGGGTTGGTCCCCGATGTTTCACATGTGGGAATCGCGGCGGACGATGCCGTTAGTCGGAGATCTCCCCTTTTCCCCGCTCCCTCATGTTGGCGCTGCTTTATACTTACCTCATGTCACCCTTCATTAGCGCTGAAGACCTCGATATTAAGCGCTGGCTAAAATCTCTCACTCACTCTAGTCGCTGACATGACAGATTTATGTAATGATGGTGAACATTATCACGTGTTTTTAAAATTTAAAATGTACCGCACGCATGTATTTTGAATCTTCAGTGGTCTATTCGCTTGTTCGTCAGTAAGGTCGCAGTCAAACAACGTAAAAATGAGTGCCTGGATAAGAAAATTTTTAATACGCAAGAGGAGTTGTTTTTTACGCGTTTAAGCGAGTGTAGGGCAGCCAGCGCCTTACTACTTACGTAGAGTGGTCAATTTAAAGTGAAGTTCAAAATGAGTCCTAGATTTTTACTGAGGATGTTACTCGATCCCTGCGTTGCCAATACTAATTTTCAGAAATTCGGCAGTAACCGATTTAAATGTGCTAACGTATAATTACTACCAAACAAAATGGTCAACGATTTGTTTGAATTGATGGACAGTCCACTTTCAGTGGACCAGTTATCAAGGTCTATATTGAACTCAGCTACAGCTTGAACTGTGTCAGATACAGTGAAAGACAAGTACAACTGCAAATCGTCAGCATGGTGCTGGGTATGTTTAAATGAGTTTTATATGTCATTTATATACAATGAGAACAGGACGAGATCAAGTACCGACCCTTTTGGCACACTAATTTTGACTACAGACCAATCAGATTTTATGTTGCCATGTGTGACACCTGCCTGACAAATAAGACTTAAGGTTTTCGGCCATTTTGTTTTTATCCATTCTCACCACGTATCCAAACCATTGAAGTATTTTGCTTTTTATCAGTACAATGGCGTTGGGACCATTATATTGCTCTGCTAGCTCAGCGTTGTAGTATTAATATGTAGCATTGTTCTAAATAAATTGATTGATCGAAACATCATTAATATTATGTCAACTTATCTTAGAATGAAATCATAACTGTACAGTATTCCTATCGCCTCTTTAACATTATACATCATTCTATCATCATATCAAGAATTATTTTATACGACTAAATATTAAAACGACATATGTAAGAAATTATATATATTGTATAATTCCCGCGTATTTGGCTACCCAAAAATCATTATTAACAGAAATTTCAATTCGCAGTGTGGCGTTGTTCCAGATAAAACCTTTATAAGCTGCAGCTGGCGTTTGGCACGAAATGGTACAACCAAAATAAATAAACAAACAGAAAAAGCTCCAGCTCCATATCGATTTACCCAGCATATCTCTGAAAAGCAGTTCATGAATTTTTTTCTGGAGTTGCCTCACTCGCATACCCGAAAAAATACATTTCCAGTGGCTTCTGTGTGAAAGCTCCGTTTTTCTTTCACTGTTCACATCACACGCGTTCATACGTCTTGCTCAGACAATCCAATATTCTCCGCATCCACCACACGGTAACCTTGCCCGCATGGCAAGGGTGCAGGGAAAGTAAGTTAATGGGCTGGAATAACAATATGCAACGTTATGAGACATACAATGCTGTCCCGAAGTCTTTCATCTATCTCTCCTTCGTGCGCGCCCCTCTTGGGGAACGTTTGCGTTGGGAAATAAAAGAATGTTATATGAGATGGTTTTTGTATCCGTGCCTCTGTTTCTTTCAACTACGAGTGCCGCAAAAAGTGGATGATAACATTCTTTGCCTCCACTCCAGGAGTAATATCAATAATAGTAGCTGCATCGCCATTTCTTCATTTCTGTGCCAACCCCTGCCATTTCAGGCTCTACTTTTCTGAAGGAAAAAACCGTCGCTAATTACTAACATATGTACCGCACATAACTCATGACATCCGTGCAAAAAACGGGGATATTCGGCACCGTGGTGGAAGGATATTTCAGTCTCTCTCACTCTCTTTTTTTCTCTTTCTTCTCACTCACTCTCTCTTTTTCTCTCTAGCAAGGCAATACTGTACAATGTCTGCACCGACAACGTTTTATTCTTGTAATTTGTGCTTTCTCAACACTTCTTTTTCATCTGACACAGAAAATGCATGCAATTTTCATTTAGTCGGACACTTCCTCTGCAATAAATACTAACATGCACATTCACAGATTTTTATATAGTTTTATCTTATACAGACTCTGAGGAGGTGTCCTTTTTTAATATATGTGTTGCTGTACTTATATTCAAGCTTTTCAGTAAAATTACTTTCGATGATTGAAATACTAGTGTTAATTTATAACCAAGCCAACTTCATCAATGGAATAATTACGCTAACTTACATTCCATTAAACACCGAAAAGAAGGTCCAGTCCACACTAAACTTGTTACACGTGCGTATTACTGACAGTGTGATCAGAGTTGAAATTATTTGTAACATTATAACGGTCACCAGAGAACATTCGATATCCAACCAGTATCATAGCGGTAGCTTTATAAGTCGGTTGAGAGCATAAATCTGCATTTTGGGTAAGGTCTAACCGAAAGCGAAGCCATTAGAAGGGGGGGGGGCACACAAGTTGACACAATAACAGGAACAGGGAGAGGAATCGGCCATGCCTTTTGTTAAGGAATTATCCCAGCAGTCACCTAAAAAAATTTTGGGAAATCATTGAAAACGGATTTTAGTTTGGCTGTACTAGGTAATCGTACTCGGATCCTCTAGAATGCGAGTACATCCGGTATACGGGGCACAGCAGAAAGTCCTCCCTCCCCGATAAAAGAAGCAGGTGAAAACCAAACCGAGTAAAATACAATAGAAAACATGGTATCCACGATTAGTGTACGTACTGCAATTTAACATCAACACACTTTAAATATCACATCCTCCAGTGTATGATAAAATGAAGGAACAGTTCCCTGTCCCAAATAAGAGAGGTGTCCCATATTTAATGTCAACTCTGTGGATATAAGGTAGGACAAACAAAATTCGTGAGGTTATTCTTTATGCAAAATTCAGTGGCAATTTGACAAGGTAAATTTTATCTAAACATTCTGACAGTGAAATAATGAGCCCTTGCGTATTTGGTTTTTTAGAGTGTATTTTACACATTACCCTTTCTAATAATCTTGTGCAGGTACAAATACCACCACACTACATTAATCAAATTTTACATAATTTTTTAAATGAAAATTTTAAGGGAGCAAGAAAACAGTATTTTAAAGGTTAGTATGTCTTATTGTTCTACTTACATAGAAAGTGTCAGGGTAACTCTTCCATTTCATTTTGCACAAGTAATCATCTCTCGAAGTTTGTCGGTAGGGTTCATATGCACACTGAATATGTGCAAGGCTTTTTAAAATATCAATCGCAAAACAATCGAAACCTATTCTGGTAAGCTGGTATAGCGATCGATAATTTGTAATATTAAAACTTTATCGCACCAATCCCCTTAAGGACTTTGAAGACCTTCCTGCTTACTTATTTATATTTTTGTAGAATTCTGGATAAAGGTGTAGCATTTTTAGAAAGGAAAATTTGTTTTGGTTTTATTTTTGTACAACTAACCGACATATCTAAATATAAAACTTTATACTTTTCATCCACCTGTTCTAGATCCACCTTGCTTGAGAAATCCTCGAACGATAGTTAGTGCAATAACGGTTTCCCCCATATGTTTTGAATGTGTCTTGCGGGCACCGTCTATAGCAATTTTCATCGTCATACATATATTTTTATATTTGTTCCAAATGCAATTTTTTTGTTATTTTAACATAAATTGTGACAAATTTGCTTTTATGAAATTTTTATTATATCTCATAGTTTTTGCGTTATGACTCGTAAACGTCAAAGTTTTCATGGTTCGGTTTTATGTACGCCACTAAAACCAACCGACATACCAAACTGAAAAAAAAAAAAAAAAAAAAAAAAAAAAAAAAAAAAAAAAAAAAAAAAAAAAAAAAAAAAAAAAAATACAGCGAATAACGATGTTGTAGAATAGCCTACAACGTTTCATATAAAAAATAAAATAAAAAACATGTGTGGTATTGTAAAGAAAATTTTTTTAATTGATTAAATTTTGATTTCAAATTTTATAAATGTTTGCTGGTACAAAAATAATTTATTCATTTTTTTGTTTTGTATAGGAGAAGTTGTAGCCTAAAACAACGTCATTCATTGTATTTTTTTTTTCAGATCGGTATGTCAGTTGGTTTAGTGGTGTACATAAAACCGTACCATGCAAATTTTGACGTTTATGAGTCATTACGCAAAAACAATGAAAGATAGGAAAGTTTTTGTAAGAGCAAAATTCAGTCACAATTTATGTCTAAAATAAGAAAAAAATATATGTTACAAATGTAAAAATGAAAATATGACGATTAAAATTACTGTAGAACGTATTGATCCCTCTCCGATCTTACTAATCAGGGAACAGAGACTTTTTTTTTATTTTTTCACGTTGTTTCATTCGCTTTTTGGAATTTATATGGCATTGTTTCTGTTATTTCTATGAACTCTGTAGTCACTCCCGTAGATAAAGAAAATTTTCCGTGTCAGCTGTTTCGTTGAAAAATAATGAATATATTATGATTCCAAGAATTAAAAAAAAATCGATGAAGTTTGTATCAATGCCCTGTCGTGACAAAAATGTTAATGCATCGACTGGAGCAGACGTTTTCGAGAATAAACGGATAAATCCTAGGTGGTAGGAATCAATACCCCTTAAGGGCGCACTTCATCTCAGTTCTCAACGTCTTTATTTATTTTTATATTTGTACCAAATATTTTTTTTCTCATTTCAGACATAAATTGTGATTAAATCTTCCTCTTAGGAAATTTTTGTATGTCTCATAATTTTTGCGTAATGAGTCGTAAACGTCCAAATTTGCACTTCACGGTTTTAAGTATGCCACTAAAACCAACTCGCATACTAAACTGAAAAAATTCACAGCGCATAAAAATTATGTTGTAGGCTATGATTTTACATATATAAAAACAACAAATAAAATCTTTTTGTATTTAACAAAAAAATACTGAATTTGGAAATCAAATTTAAAAATTTCAACTTTTTTAAAATATAAATTTGATTTTTTTGTTCTTATATATGTGTAATCATAGCATACAACATGTTATACAGTGTGAATTTTTTCGGTTTGGTATGTCAGTTGGTTTAAGTGGCATACTTAAAACCGTAAAGTGCAAATTTTGACGTTTACGACTCACTGCGCAAAAACTGTGAGAGATACAAAAATTTTCTAAGAATAAGATTTAATCACAATTAATATCTAGAATGAGAAAAAATATTTGGTTCAAATATAAAAATAAATAAAGACGTTGAAAACGGATGTGAACCGCGCCCGTAACGAACAGGGAAGAGAAATCAGCTTCGTCCCCAAGGGCCGTGGTTGTTGTAGCGGTTACAGCATTCGATTCTTGGCTGGGTCGGTTCCCGGGTATTTGTTCGTGGGCATCTTACTGGTTGAGGTCCACGTGAAGACCGTGCCGGACGATGCCACTGGTCGAGAGTTTTTCTCGGGAATATCTCGTTTCCCTCCGTCCTTATCATTCCGGCGCATCACCATTTTTAGGCCCACTTTTCATGTTTTAAGTCTACACTCATGGTTACCCTCGGGTTAGCTACTCATACGATATCCAGCTAGTCTTGTCTACGATACGGCAACACTGCACATATCAGAACATGATAATTAGAGCCAGTGATTTTTGGTGAAAAGAATTCTGCAACAATTCGATTCAATGCTTATGTGCACATGTTTCTCTACTACATGATCAGTGATTGTAAGTTTTTAACTTTCGGCGTCTCTGGGTGCTACCCGCAAATCATGGACGTGTGGTTTCGTGGCAACATTGTTCTGGTTGGTGCAGTCAAATGAACCACGCCTCTGCCTTATTATATTCAGCCAATAACCACGAACCAGAATTTCAGGTGAGCACGTAAGTCATTGAAACAAGTTGTTGCAGAATTCTTTTCACCAAATATCACTGGCTCTAATGATAAACATCGAAACATGGGGACTCAATCAAAGAATCTCTTGGGCTATCGATAAATACCAACTTTGAAACACAATCAGGCCCTCTGTATCCACAGCCTACAGTTACAAAACTTCACAGTTACTATAATAGGGCACGGCATCTCGCCTCGAGAGGCAGCCTTTCCACCTGGTGGTGCTTGTCATGCCCTAAGAGATGGCGTGAAGTTAGGCTTTACAATGGAGTGAAGTGAAGTGAAGAGATTTTGGTCAGCGCTTAACATCTATGTCTGGTAATAGTTGACGAGATTTAAGTATGGAGCGACGCAGAAACGAAGGGGCGGAGAAACGATAGATCCCGAGAATACCCGCCGAACAGCGGCATCGTCTGGCACGATTCCCACTTATGAAAATCCGGGAAGCGACCCCGCCGGATATTGAACTGGGATCACAATGTTACGAGGTGAGTGGTCGCCCTCAGTAAATATAGCTAAAAGTTTCAAGAAAGTTTTACCCAGAAACCATCGTAAAAATACGACTGTTGATTTTACTTACTTGCAGATATTTAGTGAATTTATTTTTGCAGTGCCCGCATAATTATTGTTAGGAAACGTTTGGCCCTTAGATAGTCATGATCATACACCACGTAACAAGTATAACATCGTATTATTAAATACTTTTATGTGGTAAAATGACAACCGAGTGAGATTATGCAGAGAAAATATACAGGAATTGCATTAAGGATCAAACATATGGGTTCGATTCCCGTTCCGGTAACTCAATTTCACGTCTCTCTTGTTTTTCCAAAATCATCTGAGGCAAATGTCTTAAGGCCTTTACACATTAGAATACTTTGGCATTTGACATTACGTTTCCGTTACTGTATGTATCTCGTCAATACCCAAGTTAAAGTAACGACAGTTCAAAAACTATTGGAAATCTGTTTTTTGAAACGGAAGTATTGTGATATAAATCATTGTATAAAAAGCGTATCACGAAGATATTATAATAATAAACCCAATTATTAATATTTATTTATTACTAGCTGACCCGGCAGACTTCGTACTGCCTAATTAAATTGCAATAAATTCCTGTCAAAATGATTTGTAATCTGACATTTTTTTGGTCCTACATATTTTATAGTCGGGGCAAAAAATTCTCCTGAACAGAACCGTCACTCTGGTGATAGGGCATTGTGAATAAGAAATATAATTAAATAGCTGACCCGGCAGACATTAGCTGTCCCTTTGCGGCTTCGCCCGCGTGTAATATAGAAAAGAGTAACTAACTTTTAGTTACGTGTAAATTGATGGTGATACTATATTCTATATTATACTATATTCACGGTTTATCTTTAAAACATCAAATACAAACAGATTTGTCCAGTCCACTGCGCTAAGCGTACTTTAATTGCAGAACTTATTTTTTTAATTAATCTTTATTTCTCTATAAAACAGCTGCCCGGCTGCGGCTTCCACCGCAAAACAGCTGCCCGGCATTTAACAGCTAGCGTACTCAATAACAGTGAAAAGAGCGCGCACAATACGCTTGTATGATGTCATGTAATTCCCATCGCAAAGTCTTGCACGGGATACGAACTCGTAACCCCACCCCTCCCACACCCCAAACTTTATACAATACCTGAGTGAATGCTTAAGGCCTCGATCACAGGAACATACCTACATTGTTTAAACAACAATAGCAATAAAGCTCAAATTGACTCTACTTTTTTTAAGGTTTTCTTTCGGCAATTATTCGAAATTTTCTCGCCGTAAAAACCATCTTTGAACTTCAACGAACATTTTAAAAAAATAATTGGCCAAATTGGTCCAGGCGTTGTTGAGTTATGCGCTTACCAACACATTTTGCGATTCATTTTTATGTTATAGATAATATTTCTCAGAACAAAAGTAACGCCACCTATTGACGCAACTTAAAAGTTCATTTACGAATATTTCACCAACGCTATTTACAAGGTTTTTCAAGTATATTTAAGAAAAACCTGTTACTTCTTCACGAAATCCCAATACTGGAGGACAGAACCGTACTCAGAAATAAACATTTTTCGTTCTAGCAAACATAATCAGCTGGTTCTTTGCAAACGGCCATCTCGACTTTGACTTCAGGTTTCAGTTTTACGGAAACGTCAAGTCGAGGCTGCTTTGCTTTAGCTTTGGCGACGTCATTGTGTACGACTCCATAAAAAGCAATGCATTGAAAGCTACCGTAAAGTCAAATGTTAAAGTCAAATGCTAAAGTTTTCAAATATGTATAGGGCTTTACGTCTTATAAGCACCTTCAACATTTTCCAAGAAATCCGCCCTCCCTTCTCCACAACTACTTTCCTTGTCGGGATCATTATTTAAGTTTCTAATGACCTCGCTGTTGAGAGACATGAAAAGGGAATGGTACATAGCTCAGCGTTAAAAGTATTAGTTCAAAATTAT
The DNA here is from genome assembly GCA_003012365.1 of Medauroidea extradentata. Classification (NCBI taxonomy): domain Eukaryota; kingdom Metazoa; phylum Arthropoda; class Insecta; order Phasmatodea; family Phasmatidae; genus Medauroidea; species Medauroidea extradentata. The sequence goes on from PNEQ01106712.1 coordinate 10,669, forward strand.
AGGTTTCTCGATGCCAATTTGTGAAAAATCAAATAACAGCAGTCTTAGACAATAGTTTTTTTGAAAACATTTGGAGCAAAAAAAAATTCTCGAGTAACGTATTTCCGGAGAACATTGTCTGACGCGGAAATCTCGTGAAATCTGGGTAAATGTTTAGTCATTAAGTTAACAAACATAATTATCCAGGATTGTTGTTTAGTAGTTTTTCGTATTGACTTTCTAAACAGTGCAAACTTCAATTGCAGTTTCCGGCGCTTATTTATCTACCACATACTCTTAACTCATTTACTAAACCAACTCAACTCACAGAAAAATTCAAATTCTAGACTTCTAGACTGGATATCCAGTTTTTTCAGAGGAATAAAACAAAACAAACATTAGTACGGAGCATGTAAGAATCGTTTAAAAGTCCACAGAATCATGTTACCGTACAAAAAATATGATTGTAGTTATCAGGTACCAATTCAGGTATTTTAGTGTACTAGATTGCAGTGGGTCAGACGAGAATTCTGGAACACATGGCCGCATATTTACATTGAATTTATGATTTAAATGAATACTGGCTCAGAGAATAGCATTTCAGTAAAGTCGGTTGATGGAAATTATTTCAGAAACGTTGCAGTTTACTTATGTAAAATATCAGTATTTTACGTAATTTTTAACAGTGAGCAAGTCACACATATAAGGAATATGTGGGCGTTGCACCATTTTTTTTTAATTTGTTTGACTAGCGTATGCAAGAACTTTATTAAGAGCTAAGGAAGCGTGGGCGCAAAGAAAAGGCCCGAGAGCTCTAATTTAATTAATTTTCTGAGTAATCACAAAAAGATGCCAACTCCGCCGCCTCTTCGCGTTGCTTGTTGACATACGACCTCACAGTTCAGTATAAAGTCAAAATGGATATTAATGTCAGAGTTAAAGGGTTAACACAATTGAAAACTTTTGCGCTAAGACTTGAAAAGTAAATCTTGAAAATTATTCCGTCACATTTGTGGTGTAAACGGAAGTACAAGACTTTAAAGCCCCACTCACTTACTTACGTAACATGTCTTTAAGGCGTTGAGAAATTTAAAACGTGTTGAGTAATCCGTTAACGAAAACATCTGAAAACTTACCGGTTCTCTTCTACGTAACGACTCAGGTTAAGGGCGCGGCTACCTCAATTTTCATCACCATTTTTTAATATTTAATTTGCACCAGACATTTGTTCTTATTTTAGACACAAAATGTGACTAAATTTGACTCTTATGAAATTTTTTTATCTGTCATAGTTTTCGCATAATGGCTTGTTAAAGTCATATTTTGCTTGTTTCCGTTTTAACGACCACACTAAAACCAACTGATATACCAATACTCAAAAAAATCACAGTAAATAAAGACATTACAGGCTACAATGACATGCTCATAAAATTAAAGAAAAGAATTATTTGTATTTTTTTTTTTTAAATATTGAATTTTTTAAATTTTAATTTTGAGTTTCAGCACATTTTTTAAAATTCAAATAATTTTTATTATTTAATTTTATGAGCATGTCATTGTAGCCTGCAATGTCTTTATCCACTGTGATTTTTTTTAGTTTGGTATATCAGTTGGTTTTAGTGTGGTCGTTAAAACGGAAACATGCAAAATATGACTTTAAGCCATTACGCGAATCTATGAGTGATAAAAAAATTTCATAAGAGCCACATTTTGTGTCTAAAATAAGAAAAAAAATATGTGGTACTAATGAAAAAATAAAAAAAATGTTGATGAAAATTGAGGTAAACCGCGCCCTTAATCACGATTATTTTTTTTTTTTTTTGTAGAAAACAAAATTCACTCCTTCTTTTATTTTCATTTTTCCTAAAAAGGAGGCACAAAAATGAACATATTGAAAGTTTGTGAAACTAAACGGTTAATGAGGTTAATGAGGTACACACACAAATATTTAAGCACTAAACTTAATCAGTACAAATATTTTTTTTATCATAGCTACTGACGATTGTTTATCGCGGGAAAACTTTACTGTTTGCTGGGTATCAACGTACGTTCAGCTTATGAAAAATGACTGGCATTCTCTTCTACCTGGAGCTATTTCCCTATTTGACTAAGCCAATAAGAACCTCGCTATGTCTAATATATGTCTGCAGACAGCTACGTTGTGTCAGACGTATAACACCCAATCGTACATGTTGAAAACCTACAGCGTTGTCAAGGGTGTGTTGGCACAAAAGATTTTCGCGGCATACAATCATCTCTAATCGTAGCGTATACAGTTAAAGGTCTATATTATTAGTTAAGACGTGACCCCGCTAGGTATTATCATTTACCGGGCAGGAGTACACCATCTCCTCGAAGAGCTGAACACGGGCGTCATTTAATTCGTTATCTCCTCAGCAAACCCTTTCATTTGATACTCATATCATGGGAGTGCATAAAAATTAACTAGCCCGTCATCTTGGGCGTTTCGCCATATTGTATTTAGAATGACGTCACGTAGCTAATCATGCATGGTCATCCAAACTAAACGTGTATGCAAAATTTCAGCTAAATCGGTTGAGAATAGCTGCTTTAAAATTAAGTTGTAGGATTTAACCCGAACAAACGTACAAACTTTACAAGATAAATAAAATCTTGTTAAAAATTGTTGGACACTTGTGCGGCCTAAATATACCTAAAACGTACGAGTGCAATGATTTTACTGCAACTTAAGGAGAAATTCATTCACGCTATAACAGCAAATTTCACGCATCTCTTTATAATTTCAAAAAAGTTAATAGTTAAATAATCGAACACGGCGACTTATGCCGAGTCTTAAAACACTTCCACGTGTAAATCATAGAGAAAATACAACGGCTGATTTCGAAATATGTTCCGACTGATTGTCAAAGATCGATAAGGACAGGATATCCCGAGAAAGCAAAGCTAAATGTTGGAGCAAATTCGGTAAGAGTTTTTTATTATAATTTTTTCCTAGGCTTCCAGGTTGGAGACACGTTTGATGATTGCTGTCTTGCGACGTTTTGGTAGTCGTTCTAGCGGCAGTAAATGGCTTACTAGCATTGGTCAACCACCTCAGACAATCAAAAAATGATCAAGCCTGTGATTGGCCGACGTCCAGCTATAGCCAGAAAACAGCTATCCAGGCACCACTACATTTATATAAAAAACATCGTCATCTGGTCAACATGAAATCAAAATTAGATTTAAGGCGATCACTTGGCAGCTATTGGCGCCTCCATACGGCTTATAAACTCTTGGCCTGGCTGTAATTAACTGGGATAGTTGTGAGCGGCTTTCATGGTCGTAGGGACTCGGGCACTACTACTCGACGAGTTTACATAGCCACTTGCCGACAACACACCTCATTAGACAGTCCTTGTGGCTGATGGGAGCATCACTCCACGCCGAAACTTCTACTAGTAATTTGTTAACTAAGGCAACAACTCTCTTCCAGCCTTAAATACGGCTCCGGAGCTCAGCTAAAACGTCTGTACACGCCCCGCCGCCAGTCCAAACATTTGCAACTAGACGGTGGAGGTGTTTTTGCTTTACTAAACACCCAACGAGTTATTGGAACTTTGGTGACTGCATGGCTTCGGGTGACACATGAAGAAATGGAGGTGGTGACGGTCAACCTGAAGATAGCAGCTGCATGGAATGCCTAAACGTCGCAAGACAGCAATCAATAGACGTGATTCCAGCACAAAAGCCTATGGAATGCAGACAACGGCCGTGAAAGCCTGCGAACCATATTAGTAGAGATGATAGTTGTAGATGATGGTATATCGTGAAAATATATTGTGCCAACATACCCTTGAAAATACTGTAGTGTCTAACAGCATGTATGATTGAGTGATACACGTCGTATATTTCGTAATTGTCAACATACCAGTAACAGACATTAAATATCATAAAATCAGGATTCTTACTGCCTCAGTCAAAAAGGGTAACAGCTCCAAGTCCAAGCTTAAGCCAGTAATCTTCTGGTAAGTTGAATGTGTGTTGAAATACAGCAAACAGTCAAGTTTTCCCGCGGTATATCATCATCTCTAATGAATAATGATGGTATATCGCGAATATTATTTGTGTCAACATACCCTTGAAAACGTTGTAGTTAATTGCAACACATATGATGAGGTGATGTACGTCTGAGACGACGTAGCTTTCTGCAGGCCAAGAACATGTATCAAATATTACAATACAGGAATTCTTATTGGCTCAGTCAAATAGGGCAACAGCTGCACGTACAAGCGAAATCCAGTCATTTTCTGGTAAGCTGACCCTACGTTTAAACCCACCAAAAAGTCAAGTTTTCCCGCGATAAACCATCATCTCTTAAGATATGTAAAGGCGAAATATAAGCTCCATCTGTCAGTTCAGATTCCACTTCTGTTTGCGAAGTAAAATCACCGCAGTATAACGAAACGATCTGCTTCTGTCATGCTGTCTTTTATTTTTCATTTGACATGACTTTGTCAAATCTCCCGTTGACCTCGGGCCCGTAATATTTACGGAAACCTTCCCGAAAGGAAGATTTTGTAGTAAATATTTCCTGGCACATTTTTTGTGTTAAACATAAAATTATTTTTGGTGACCTCAGTATCTTAGTAGAGACAGCAAAATGTATTTATGGTGAGCACCAAAATATTTAGCATTGTTAGTACTAACGAAATATTTTTTAGATCCCACAAAATCTATTTTCATGTTATTACGGGCAGTATTTATGCCACATTAATCAATGTTCTTAATTCTTCTAGAGCCTTGCTCAGCATTAATAGGTTATAGATTTTTAGCTAGAACGTGTATTTTCCCTTATTTATCCCAACAACCATCGCTACACTCTTACCAAAGAGCATCCTTAAACTGTGAATTAAATTATGTACAAGGAAGTCTCAAGCCTTACTTACAAATAAATGTTTTGTTAAATAAGTGCTCTATGATACTGTATTCAACACATGCAGCTACCAAAGAAAGTACCAGTACCATTGTAAATTTTATAACATAAAACATTCTGTCCGTTTTTACAAGGTAAGTGACGAGTTTCAGTTCTATACCTGTAGAAAGAATAGAAGGAAAACGATCAACAGATTCAGCTGTTGATCCCTGAACAAAAAAAAATATTCTATACATTTACATACTGTAAAACGGGGTGAACACGAACCAAATTAAGAACAAATTCCAAGCTGACACCGTTTGCTTGGATAAAAGTACTGTTTATAAACAGCTTTAACTTAAATATCAAAAACATTGTTTCTAAAACCGAGCGAAAACGAAAAAGTTGTTCTAAAGTTGTGCTTCTAAACTGTGGAGTATAGTCTAACATGGAGTATGATAGTGCTCATATAAAAGTCAACAGCTGTACCACAAAATGTTACTTTCCTTTATGCCGTACGCGTTGCATAAACAGAAGGCTGTTCAAATTGTACAATAAGTTTTGTCTTCAGAAAATTATTTATTTGATAATATTTTACATATTTTTAAAACAGAACGTTTCAGCAAATACAATAACCGTGTTAAACATTGGTGAAAACACACAAGGACTATTCCTTTGTTTGAATAAACTCTTTGCGTACAGTTATCTCAGGCTGTATACTATAATACAGGTTTGCATCAAACTGGTTTGTTAATATTTAATTTTTACTTTTAAATATGCAAGCAGGCGTAGTCAAACAGTTTTTAATGCGTGGAAAAGTTAAAATCGTGCGAAACAAACCTGTGTAAAGCAGTTTCTAAAAGTATAGACATATTTTATATACCTATATTTTAGGTGACTTTAAATTGTAGAAACACCACTATGTAAGTTACAATCATACTTATGAAAGGTAACAGTAAGCGCTTGGACACAGTGAAGCAGCCGTGAACTACGAACTCAAGGGTGTGAATGTCAGTTTGCTGGAGAAACTGACGAATAAGTTCCGACGCTTCTCTCTCGTCACTGACTTGCACAGCTATCTTTGCCAGCTGGAATCTCAGTTGTTGTCTCAGATTAGTGATCGCATTACAACGGAACACTAATAGAAGAATGCGACAGAAGTAGGCGAAAATGTGTAAGAAGACTACTATGTACAACAGTCCAGCAGCTGCATTTTGACTCTCACTCTGATGTGCTATTGTGTACGCAAGGCGGATGATGGCAAAAACAACAAAGACAAAAATATGCACGAAGACATCAGTTTGAAACAAAGAATTGATCCAACTTGCAATTTCCGACAACATAGAGTAAGTTGCCATCAGCTTGGAAAGAAAATGACACACTCGGCCATTCTCAAAGTTGGTCGGTAGATCAGACACGTGTTTCACAACAAGATCTAGCCTTTGTTTCACGAGAAACAACATGGTCGTTAGTTCAAATAGCGATGCCCATCGAAAGATAAGATACATATATGCTGACACAACATCACCTATGATATTCTGCCAGATATCTTGTGAAGCGAATAAGTAAATAATGAATGGGATCGAGCCAAAAATAATGAAGCATTGAATTACTATCAACAGCCAGACAAACGTTTTCCGGTAAAGTTCACTTTTATCACGGACGAATCTTTCATCGAACTCTTGGAAACTGACGAGAAGGACGCTTGCCCTTCGCCAGCGATAGTGTATGGCTAGTATGATTAGACCGACGTGATACGTGTACCAGAAGATGTGGTTCAGGAAATTCAAAGATGAGTCGAAGTATGTTTGTATAGAGAGTGGTGAATTATGATACTGCAGCCACGTCACTGTGGTAAAAAACACCAGAGAATACAGCATCCACGCGGGAGAGAGTTGGTACTTGTCACGAAGATCTTCATTCACTGACCTGACTGGCGCCACACCAACAATCTTACTGAGGTAGCACAGAGGCCTGACAGCCGAGTGTAGTGTGTCTATTGAGCCCAACATCTTCATGCCGAGACTAGCAGTTCACTGCGAGGTGAGAAACGTGCCATTGCAGAACCAGGCGCAAACGTCGATTACAATTAAACATTCATGTAGACAATCCAAACATTCGTGCTATCTTTCTGCTCTGCTTCTTTGTGACAATAGTCGAGGACGTTTGTTCAAATGTTCGATAAACCGTTAGCACTCTTATCGCCAGATCTTCTTCCCGGGCGTTCAACACCACTCGGCAATGTGTTCATTTCAGACTAAATTATTTCTGGTCTTCCATTCGTGGATAAAAGTATTTTCTATTTTTACCTCTAAACTGCAGTATAAAAGTTTGTTTTTGTTGATACAGAAAAAGTTACCACGGAGCTCTATATTTTGGGACGAGATTATTTTTAAAAATGAATGAAAAATGTGTTTCCTTAAACGAAGATCAAATAATGATTATAAGTTAAATTTTTACAGTGTTTCTTTCTAAAATCAGAGATAGTTTATTATAACTTACACAAAATATGGTAGCAAAATTAATTTATATGCAACACAAAGCCGCAAGCCATACGTCATTAATTCATGACAGATTATTGCGTTACGACGCTTGTACTTATTGTACCATATTGTCATACGGTTTTTTGCGCTTCTCTGTAACATCGACTCTTAAAAGATTAATGGAGGCATTTTTGAAGAGTGTTTGTAAAGATGGACATTTCAAACAGGACAGTATTTATTATCCAAATACTCCTAGAGTACCGTTAAGTGGGTACATTTTGCTCCCAGCGGTTAACTAAGTCCGACTCAAAGTATTTATTTTAGTGCTATTTGATTTGGTGAACAAATGGCAAACTTTGTGCGGATGTATTAAACTAAAGGGCTTAATATATAACTACATTAATTCATGTCTTTACTAAATGACCCCAACGTAAATAGGAGAAGACCGGTATAATTTTGGATTTTATTTCGAAACATTCTAATTTTATTCACATTTAGTCACGTTAATTATATCGGTAGGTAAAATATTGGTTTTAAATACCTGCCCTTGACTCTCACACGTAATAATAAATTAAGAAACAGACATTTTCTTGTAAAAAGCCGCAATATTACTTTATAGTTTAAAAATATGTATTTATACAATTTGCTATTACATTAAAAGTTATTTTAATACACCAAACACTTAGCAATAAACATATCAGAGTAGCTTACATCACATTTAAAGTAAATAGGAAAATTAATTTTGTGTTGAATTCAATAGCATTTTGGATGTACAGTTGTGATGTCATATAAAAGTTAGTTTCTGATGATGCAGGAAAAGTCAGAATGGATTACTCAAAATTAGATTAAGATTACTTAAATTAAGTGAGAAGGAATTTGACTTTTTCATGAAGACGAAATAATTACTATAAACTCCTGAAAGTTAAAAACTTTTGCAGTATTTATTTTTCATGTAAGATATAGTTTATTATTACTTATACAAATGACGTTATCAGCTTCAAAGCCATGTGTAACACAAGCTCGTCTCCCGTATGTAGTTAACTTTTGACAGATTATTGAGCTACAGCTCTTGTATTAATTTTAAGATATCAGACATTTTAAGTTCGTATTGGCATGCGATTTTTCGTGCTCCATTGTATCAGTAACTGTTCAAGAGATCAATAAAGGCGTAAATTTTAAGAAATTTCGTCAAAATTTGTTACCGTTTGTAGTCGTTCGCGAAGAGTATGTTTTCTTTATCCTCATATCTTTAGAAATGACTAGAATTAAATTGTAGTAGCTTTAAATTTTACTCCCCCCCCCCCCCTTCTCTTTTTGCCCACGTAAAATATTTTTCTCGTAGCAGTTCTTCACCTTCTTTGCCTTTACTTTCCAGAAATAAAATTAACGATTTCGATGTACTACATTTTATTAAAATTTATTTGTATCACGTCGTGTTTGTGTTACTTTGGTTCACAGAAGAGTTGCCGACGTAGATTCCAAAACTTCTTAATAATAAGGATTTATATACATAATTTTCGTTTCCATTTGTAATACAATTTTTTATTATTAATATTATAAGTACTGAAAATGATTTCTATCAGTCAGTGTTTATACGTCCCGCAAGTGTTAACAAGTCTGTGCAATTAAAATGCTGTACCATACTGAAGGGCTAGAGTTCTCATAAGTGTTTACACGGATTTTGGACCCTAGCAAATTTGTCCCAACAAACCATAAAATCGTATTTTGTCGAACACAACGTTTCACATTTTGTAGTACAAAAATTACAAGTATATATAAATTGTTAGTAAAATAAAGCATATTAAGTAAACTAACTTATTCTTGTGTAATCTGAAATACGTTTCAGTTAGGCAAGCACCACAATAACATCTTGGCATCACTTGAACATAGATAAATGCAATGGGCAAGTTTTATAACGGGGTAGTTTTTATGGACGTACGGTATTGCGAGTGATTGTTGCCGAGTTTTAGAAAACACCATTATAAAACAAAAAAAAAAAAAAAAACACAAGGAAGTCAGTACAAGCAGTTGTCAACACAAATATAACATGCAGGCATGTCCGAACAGGAATTTAGGTCCCGGTAGTTTTCGCGAAAAGATTTTTGCAGCGCCTTATTTCAGGGCCTTACGTGCGCACCTTCATCTCTGCTATGTGGTCAGTGATTGGTTGTCGTGACACCCAGCGTGTGGAGGTTAAACCCACAAGTCACAGACGTGACGTGTGGCAGTTATCCGTGTATCGATTGGCACAGTCAAATGAATAACGACTCTGCACAAAAACACTCTGCCAATAATGATGAAGTTGAGCTGCAGGTGTGCACGTAAGACACTGAAACAAAGTGGGGCAAAAATCTTTTCGCGAAAACGACCAGGCCCTAAATTTAGTCTTATCCAGAAAGACGACACAGAAGTAAAATTAAATCCAGAATGTAATGAAGTCTTAACCCCCCCCCCCCCCAAAACACACAAAAAATTAGAGGAACGATAAAACAACAAAATAAGAGCACAAAAAATAGCCACAAAAATGGACGATTACAACGATGACAACACACAAATGACAAGAGAATTGAATCCCGCCGCCATTTCCTCATGTGCCATTCGAGGTCGTGCTGCTGCGAGACCAAAATCAGAGGCTTCAGAAACTCGCTGTGTGTTTGTAAAATCAAATGCACCCCGATAGTCCAGTTTCAAATTATTGGAACGGCGACGGGGCGCGTGTAACTGTGTTAGCTGGGCACCGGACACGTATTTAAGGCTGTGGAGGGAGGTCGTTGTCATTAATAAAATTACGTGTTTGTGTAAACAGCGGGGGAATTGAGCTCCACTCCAGGTAGGCTGGGGTGATGTAGTGTCGTGTTGTATGTCTAAGTGAGGTGAGTGTTGTCAGTAAGTGGCTAGATAATCTCGTGGTGTTGTGGTGTTGTGTATGAGTCCCTACGACCACGAGAACCGCTCCAATCAATCCCAGTAGGTTACATGCAGGCCACGGATTTTAGGCCGCATAGCCTGCAAACTGAAGATCCGGCCTGACGCTCCCTTGGTTATTTTATCGCTAGTGGTCGTTTGTGACAAGATGAGAGAAATCCCTTAACATTCGTTAGCAAGCACTGGGCAGATAGGGGTATATCGTCTCGATCTGAAACAGACTGCTATCAGGTCGACGTGTCATTAACATGTTCATTAATATACATAGCGTCCAATTAATTAATTTGTAATTGTATTTTATTTATTTTTTTCTTTAATATATTATTGTACAAATCAGATTAACTACTATGAAGGTGAGCAGACTGAAGAGCTTAGTCAAGTTTCTTAATAAAAATTATTAGAAAGACAAGGATCTCAAATAGTAAACTTGCCTTCTTGTTAGTCAGCCAATGGCTGTACAGGTTATTCCTGAGTGGCCGTGCAACTGTTAATGGGTTTCCACGTAGTAAGCATTTAATTGGGTTATTTTTCTTAACTGTTTGTTTACAAATATTTTCTGCAATAACAAATAATGTATTTTTGAAATAGATTTTCTTAAGTAAAAGAATCCTATTATTAATGTTTGGTCCAATGCTTTGTTTGCTGATGAATTTACTATTGCCGAAAATATAAGCTGATTCTTTTACTTTCTTCTTGTTATGGTCTTATTCGGATGTAACTGAGGCAGCATTTACCCACAATATTCTGTGGACTGTTTCCCCAAATATATTCGCCCAGTCTGGATTTTATAAAGTGTACCTTTTTTAATAATGTCGTGGTGTACCTTAAAGGTGCGTGGTGGTGAGAGGCCTGTCAGTTTCTCTAACGTAAATAGTTCCACATTCACAGGTGTTTTTGATAAAGACCGGTCCGACTGTTCAGTTTTTAAGTAGTTGTGTTTACATTAGTGCTAATGATTTTAATATTGGAAGCTCACCGAATAACTGTCTGTAGTCCATACTTATTGCCAAGTCACTTTATCTTCTCTTAGAGGACGTGTACATGGGGAATAAACAATGTGGTTTTGTGTGGTTTTTCGATTAATTCCTGTGAAATTAAATGTGATTTATAGGGTAGGATAGAATAGGATTTATAGGATAGCAGTTTACCGAAAGTTTATTTTTTTAGGCGACTTACCTAATCAGTTTTTTTTTTCAAGTTTCATCACTTCATATTACATCAACAAGGTAATTCATATTGATGCTAAATGCTATGAACTACGTCAAGACATCTTTGCGATTACAAAGGAATACCTTTTTGTAATTGATGAAAAAGAGTAAATTTCGGCATAGCTTTGAGTTTTATATATTTTTTTCTAAACTTTTCTTGACGAACTTTTGTCAAACACGTTTTAAAACGTACTGATACACTGACTTTCAGTTCCCGTAATTTTTATGTCATAAGTTAAAACGTTTTTATTTATTCTACACCGCAACGGCTATTTTGAGACTTTGATAAGTGATTATGCACAATCTATGGGTCCTATTTTTTTGAGAAAGTGACGCTTACCTGCTATGTAAAATTTAAATAATGTTTGGCACAAATATTAAAAAATAATAATTTTTATGGGTCCAACGCCCTTATTACGCAAGTTTTTGTGCATTTTCAGTGCCTGGAAAAGTAGTATAGATATCGTCCGGAAGAGAAGGATTCCTTTACACTACAGTATGCCAAAAAAACTATTAAATTTTCATTAATTATAAACCTATTTATGGGAACTACAACCTATTTCTTTCAAGGATTCTTGCATTGGGTTACTACTATAAGTTGAATCGTTATGGATATACTCTGTTGCAAGAGAGAAGAACTTCCATAAAACGGTTCAGTTTATAAAAACGCATTTCATATTCCCGTATTGCACATCGTGTAGCATAAAAACATACACGAGTTGCATATTATGTATTTTCATTTTCAATTTTCGAAGTCAAGTACGTAAACGTATGCACTTAACCGTGCGTGGTAGCAAATTGTCTACTCATATCAGCCCGAACGGTTACACAATTTCAAAATGTTTTACTTATAAACCACCATTCAATTTCATCTACTGTTTAGGACGTCAACTTCTGCTCTGTCGCACTTCATGACATGTGAATTTTAACATTAAAATTGCGTGCTTTAGTTTGCAAAACACATTTAACCAGTATAATTATAATACAGAAAATTTTCTTACGTTTCACGTTGATCTTTTGTTTTAATTTTGTTACATATTCTTGTTATCTAATATTCTTATTCTCACAGCGTTTATGAACAATATATTATATACTTCACATGCTTAAAATATAGGATGAATCGTAACTGTTGATGCGATATCTACAGGCTGTGTTATCATAACTTTATTTTTTAGCACGGCAATAAAATCCATTATATGAATCAGAAAGTTTCTATTTTAATTTGTATAATGTAAGTACATGTATAAAAATTGGTTTCACACAATTTTGAAAATAAAATCACGTAGGTGAAACTCACCCCCCTCCCCATTAACCATACTTAGTAAGCCGATTTCTGGCGTTTCTAATGACACATATACCAACACAGCAAAGATTATGATGGCAGTTTATGCGCGGATGTTGGCCTTCCGGACATGTAGGGTTTCTGGACGCCTGACACAAAAGCGGAATTTCAAATAACTCCACATAAAAATCACAAGAGGCCAAATCGGGGGAGCGGGCTGGCCATTCCAAATTCGACCTTCATTGAAATGAGGCGCACGGAAATGTTCCCTGAAAACAGCCGTCGATGCCCCTGAAGTGTGGGCCGTTGCCCCGTCTTGTTGGAACCAAATGGTCCCTAAGTACAATTCAACAAGCCGCGGAGGGAAAAAAAAAAATTCTCCAACATGTTCACACACGCTCATCTCTGTTCCAACACATAATGTTGATTGGTCGCGGCGAGGAACAAAACTTTACACCCACGCCTCTCGAATGAGACCATTCCCGCCCCGCTAAGACATCTACAGCATGAATGGCGCGCATTTCAAAACATGAATTGTGTTTTGGCCCATCCTGTATCTAGTATATATAATCATCTTTATCGCTTAAGGTGGATGAAGCGCCAAAACAGCAAATTTTCTCGATCTTCGTTAAAAAATTTTGTTCTCGCTTACTATCGAAAATTAAAGCTCGAAAATCCTTAGATTTTATTTTCGTACAGATTAGACTATTACATAGTCACAGATATTCTTCTTTTTGAAGGACTGACGGCAAAAAAAAAATTCTTCTTTCTGCCATCAGTGCTCCATAAATAAGAACTTCTGCGAGTATGTAACAATGTAAGAAGGTGTACAAAAGTATCATACACGGATTGTCGAGATTTTATTTTCGATAGAAAGTGTGAACAAATTTGACGAAAATTGTGAAAATTCACTCATTTGGCGCTCCATCGCTTTTAATAAGACAATAACAATTACAACATTTAATATTGTGTAAACAAACATTTTATTTTTTAATTATCTACATCAAAGAGTGGTTTTAAATTATATCGACTAGCTTCTATGACTTCCACACACGAACACAGTTTCTGATTAACGACATAACATTACACATATACCCAAGCGCTTGCATTCGCTATTAATTGAGGGTGGCAAGGAGGAGGAGGAAATGGGTGTACGGAAAGAATTTTAAAATCCTCCCTCTCCACCTAAAAAAAAAATTCACCGATCGGGAAACTATCAAAGGGAGCTTTTTATGGATGCCGTGGGCCAGCAATGACGTGCGAATCCTGTCAGATTAAATTGTGCGTCTCTTTTGTCCCAACGGGCTCAATACCAACCCTCTCGCAGTAATTCTCTCTCTCTCTCTCTCTCTCAATCCCTTCTCCTTGCCACCATTCGAAAAAAAAAATAACAGCAGGCTGGCAACCTCCTCCCCCCCCCCTAAATTTTCCCCATCCCATCCGATGTCACTAACATTTTTTTTACAAAGCGGTCGCGGAAGGGCGAGATTCAGCTCGTTAATTTTTTCGCAGTGGTCATTCCGATTGTGAGTTGCAGATACGTGGTGAGGTTCGCTTATTTTATTGCCATAGAGTTTTTTCCCCTCCCACGTCATGCATGAACTCAAGTGTGGACAGCCATTTTGATGCTTGCGAAATCGGAACAGCGTTGCGTTGTTGCTAGGTGAAGGAAATATCAGCTCCCCATTTGTTTTCACGGAAATTTTTTTTGTATACGTCCGTCTGCAGATAATTCTCGGCGTAGTATCAACTTCCAACTCTTCCAAACGCTTCCTGGAAGATCCCCTGTGCAATTATTATAAATTACCAGAGCCAGAGGGATATGTTCTGGTTTTCGGCGCGTTACCGCCAGAGACGGACAAGTTAGACTCCCAAATATAGCGATATTTACTTCTGCTGCCAGAGAAACACATAAAATGCATTAATCATTCTTGTTTTTACGATCCTGTGACCGGGGAATACTCTTTAAATGACCAGGAAAATCCCCAAAACTTTCCGAATCACAATATACTGACTAATGAAACGTGAACTATTACAACTGCGAAGTGTTAACAAACAGAGCCACGTGGCGAGAAATGTAATTGTAGATACGACTTTCATCGTGCTGCTAACCTGAGAGTCGTGGAGTGAGCAATGATAAATTATATTCGGCGTAGCTCAGTAGTTTTTTTTTAATTGATATCGCTTTTGGACAGAAAACATTATCTTCATTGAAAAAAACTAAAATATTACTAAAGGAATAAAAATATTGAATAAAATCTATGAGATGATGTTTTCCAGTGAGTGAGAGATATTGGTCAGCGCTTAACAGCGAGGTCTTTAGCGCTGGTGAGGGGTGACATGAGGTGAGTGTGGAGCAGCACCGGAATGAAGGGGCGGGGGAAATGAGAGATTCCCGAGGAAACCCGCTTACCAGCGACAGCGTCCGGCACGTTCCACATGCAAAAATCCGAGGACCGATTCCGCAGGGAATCGAACTCGGATCGCCTTGGTGGGAGCGAATGGACTGACCTTTCAGCCACCGCGGCAAAAAATGTTTTGGAGTGTTTTTTATAGTGAAAATATTTATTTGCTCATAGTAATCAGAGAAACTAAACAAAAACTGAAAATAGATCGCCTAACATTAAGGCAGTGCTCTGTAGTCTCTACAGTTTTTGCGATAATTATTTTGTTAAGCTTAAACGAGAACCGATATAAAAAATCTTCTTGGCAGTTTTGTTTAAAATATTTTATGCCGTGACAGCTATTTTTCTTTTTTCAAAGCAAGAAATTTTACTATTTCGGCTAAAAATTCAATTAACCCGAATTTCGTTAATTGCATAATTAGTTAAAACCATGGTATTTACTGCCTTGAAAAAAAATCAAGCAACATAGATAACACGATTCTAAACAAAACCGACAGACAGATTTTTAATATATACTCTCGTTTAGACGTAAAAAATTAATACGAGATAAAGTGAGCACTGAAAATTTAACCTTTGAAATATAACACTAGCCGTTACTGCATATGATTCAACGTTAACCACGGTTTCCTCATTTGTTGTTGGCAGCGAAATTACGCAATATAGTTCCATGTATTTTCCTTTCTAAGTTCAATAATACTGAAACAAAATCAACTGAAAGCGACATAAATGTATTCCATTTAAGTAATAAACTATTTTATCGAACTGTATAAATATCTACTGACTGCACACTAACAAATACCAAGTGACGTGTCCACAGTTGTCAGAAATTTCCCGTCGTTAGCCGTTACACGGGAAGTGTACGAATTGTCTGAAAAAATAACTCTTAACAGGGCTTCGCTGAGTGCTCGCTTTATCCCGAACCACATATAGTGGCATATATGAAGGTTCGAGAAGTACTGAGCCACACAGAATATAATTTAACATGTGTATCTCCATCATTGCTCTATCCAGGGCTGAGAGGTAGGCAGTGCCCTTAAGCGGACTCCCTACCTGAGATTCAAATGCGTTGCAGCGAGTTACGGTTTTTTATTTATTTATTTATTTTTGTCGAAACTATTTAACGCACATTACATTTGTATATCTACGAAAAGTACACACACTTAAAACTATGTTGCTATAGTTTTACAATTTTGGCACGTTTGTTAAAAACATTATTTCCTGGCCCCTCAATAGGCCAAATATGGCTTTTTTCAGACTGCCGTATCTGGAGAATTAACAACCGGATTCGAAAAACTTAACTATAGAAACAAGCGTTAGACTTTGATCTACGCTGTCGATAAATAAAATAATGTGGTCACCGCTTAGTCTCATAGGAAAAAGTATATTAGTAAAGTTCTGCAGGCCAGCTGAGTGGCTTTGCGCGGAGAGGCGATGCCGATAATGCATTACATTTGTCGGCCAACAGCACTCTTATCGCTCCTGCCTCACACACACAAACGCAGCCTATCTAGGGAGGCCCCTTAAGACTTCAATGTAGTTTGTGC
>PNEQ01106712.1:27470-134994 GCA_003012365.1 Medauroidea extradentata
AAAAAAAAAAAAAAAAAAAAAAAAAAAAAAAAAAAAAAAAAAAAAAAAAAAAAAAAAAAAAAAAAAAAAAAAAAAAAAAAAAAAAAAAAAAAAAAAAAAAAAAAAAAAAAAAAAAAAAAAAAAAAACTTGTAAGGTTAAAACGAAAAACTCTGGGCGCATGCAATAGGTGGTAATTGATGAACACATAGTTCATATGTCACTAACAATTGTATTGCACTGTGAACGATTGTTGTGCGAGTTATCTCAACCACATCTACTCTCTACACTCCTTACTATAACCTACCGCATACTCCCCCACGTTTTTCGTTTTAATCTTACCTGTACTTTCACAGGAGGAATAAATTTGTACTTTAACTGCGTTTCAAAAACTTAGCATATTAACAAAACATTTTATTTACTTTTATTTTCTGCTTTTTACTTTTATGTGTGTGGATTTTTGCAATCGGGTGCTTTAAAAACGTAGAATATGAAAAATGTATTTGTTTTAAATTTTTAAAATATTTATTTATTTTATGTCTCACTGCCATTCTTTTCTTACCTATGGTTAAAGTTCCAAGTGCCTAGCTCATCGGGAAGTTAGATTAACGTGGTATATTTTAAAATATATAATTTTTTGTATTTAAATAATTATTTTTTAAAATTGTCTCTTTATTGGATTGTCATCCAGTTCTGAGCTGTGTTTGAAGTTTCAGGTGCCTAGCTCATCGAAAAGTGACCTTGAAATCTATTTCAAAACTTGTGCCGAACAGTCAGACATACAAGACAGAGAGTAATGAAAGTTAATGTAAATAAACTGTTCATTGTTACCGGACATACAAACGAACTCGCAAGAAAACCAGTTAATATAAACCGGTTAAAACCACCGCCAATAACATAATATGTAATATGCTGAAGTGGTTTGGAAAATTTATTGCCAAATAACATACTTGCGACAGACCGCCGTCTCTGCGCGTATCTTGTAAGAGATTATTTCTTGTGATAATTTATAGCTGACATAACAATGAACAAATTTTCACTTAAGATAATTGCTAAGATCAATAAATGTCCCCATGAAACTTCGTATTTCAAAGCGTTGCATTTAATAGTGTATGTTTCACATTAGTTAAAGTTAAATACATTAAATAAATAATATTTTGGAAGTCATTATAAAAACTCTAAGGAAGAGTTATTCCAAGGAACAGGTAATGACAACTCTGTGAGCAAATATTGTGTTGAAAAATAAACTTTTTTTGTAAAATGTTAGTGAGGCTGAAATTTCTAACTTATAACCGCAGTGCAACGGAGTTGGCTAAAGAAATCCGTCACGTTATCATAATTATTGGTCTCACACACGGAAAAAATATTAAGGATTGCAATTTTCCCGTATTTCGAATCCGAAGTAATTGATAATAACGTTTTTTTTTTTTTACATATTTATTTACCATTTTAACACGCGTAATAACTGACTCTTTTTTGCTTGTTAGATATTTGTTTTTAGAATAAAGTGATACTGTGACTGGTTTACTTTTCTTCCGTTTATATGAACACAAAATACAGACACCAAATTACGAATTACAATATATTATGTCCCGTTATTTAACGTCAAAAATGGGCAAATAACTTTGTTGTAGTGGTGTCCATTGACGTGACTAGATTTATATTGACTTGGAATTGTTACGTTTCCGTGGATTGCATGAAAAGCAAGCGGATATACACGAGTACATATTTTTTACGTTGCAATATACATTCGTGATATTACGCTTCCGTGTCATTGTAGAACAGGCATCAGGAATTTCCCGAGTGGTAAAAACGGCAGACGTTGCCGATGATCTAGGAGTTTCCGTAGAAAACTCCTGCAAATCTACAGCCGACTCCTCAACTACTCAAAATGAAGTGTCAGTCTGCTGGAGTTGCTCATAGTGTTCGTGTGAATGAAGACAAGAACAGGTACGCCCCTACCAGTTTCCTAAACGTCGCGTCTGTTGTAGAGGGAGCTGTGCTATATATTAAGTGTGCTGTGAAGTGAAGAGATTTCGGTCAGCACTCAACATTGGGGTCTTTGACGCTGGTAAGGAGTGACATCATGTATGGCGCAGCACCGGAATGAAAGAGCGGGGGAAATGGGAGCTCCCCGAGAATACCCGCCGAACAGCGGCATCGTCCGGCAAGATTCCCAAATGCGACAATCCGGGGACCGACCGCGTCGGGAATCGAACCCGGGTCACCTTGGTGGGAGGCGAGTGCTCTAGCCACTGTTTGTACTGTCCTCGTTTTATTGATCTAATATTGAAGCATTTTCCATGATGCACCTTGTTTTGTCCGTAACTCAAATTTTTCCCGTTCTTGTTTTTTTTTTCATGACATACCGACTATATTTATTTCGGAAATTTTTATTTTTGTTTTTATTGAATTCAGCTATTTCATGAGTCCCTGGTTTCTTTATTAGTTTTTATTATTATTTATGTTACGCATTTTCTCGTGCTATGTTCTTTTCTGTAACTGTAGGTTTTCTGTTACCCAATATTCGCTAGCAATGACACACACACACACACCAACACACACACACCAACATACACACACACCCTTCAGTTTGCCACACATACTTATTCCGAAAATCATTCAAAAATCACTTCTCACTTCATGCTAAACGTTGGCCTTTCATTCATATAAAACGTAAAAGGGGGGCATATTCTAGATACACAATTTAGTTGTACGCAGGAATTCAGTCAAGAGTCAGTGCACATGAAAAGAAATTTCGCTGAGTATTTTCTTCGCACAGACAAATCTAATATGTTAGTTTTATTTTGATATATTTAATAGAGGGTTTACACACGTCCTCCGGTATTATGGCCTTAAGCTTGAGAATAAACGGAAACATACTACTTAAATGTAAAAAAGCAATACAAACAGTCACATACCCGTGCTGGGAGTAGAACCCAGGACCTCGCTACAGTAGCCCGGCATGCTACCGACCACGCTACGGATATAAGTTCTTCGGTTAGCTTGTCCTTTTGTAATACGTGGATTTTTTCAACATGTAATAATGAGCATCGCTATATTAAAGCGGTTCACTGACTTAATGTATGATTGAAGGATTGACACCAAGCTACAGCTCAAACCGCTGGTCGTACAAACGTGAAATTTCGAGCGTGGGTTCCTTTCAGGGCGTATGCAAGCGATAAGAAGGGATTGTTCGAAACTCGTGAAAAGCATTTTCGACGAATGCAAATGCATAGTAAGTATTTTAGAGAATTTTATAATTTCGACAATTAAGGGGATGAAAAGACGTGAAATGTGTATTCGATGAATTCTAGATGTCTAGCTTAGCCTAAATACCTAGAAAACGATTTCCAGACATATTATTTTTAAATTCTACTTCTAATGGAGTTCAAAGGGGTTAGTATTTTTTTCCCAACTTATCATCAGTGTTACCTCGAACCCAACAAGATATCGTCGCAATTTTCTCATCAATGGGATAGGCCTACATGTACAAATGTCAAATTGTCCTTTTTTTTTTTTTTTGTTCACCCTTAAAATTGTGAAAAAATGTAAAATATGCTTTCAATTAAGCCTCGATATCTGTCGGACACGTTGAATTGTAAATGGAAGGAGGTAAAATGTGTTTTCGATAAGTGCTTGATAGCTATTAATTCTGTATAAACGTCTTAGTGGTTATATGGTTTATGGGCACGATTACATAAAATTTTGAAATTTTTCACGCGATTACATTTTATTGATCGCATAGTATTTTGATAAATTGCTGGATAATATGCATAATAATACATTGCTGTGATTTTTTTAACCCTTCGGTGGTGTAGAAAATCTATTAGAGAACTATACAGGTTCGTGTGTAAAAAATTGTTTTATCACAGCTATATTTTTTGGAGATAGCCGTGAACATGGATGTCGCTCGTGTCTATTACGTCCAATGGAGAATTATCTTTATTTCGTATCCTCCGAGAGTTTCCATAAGCAAGAAAAATCGGTTTTATAAACACTTGGAACTTATTAATCGACTGCCGTTAAGGGAGGAACAAAATCCGAGGTATATGAGGTTGCGCAGAACAGTAAAGAGATTCTTTGTGTACTCTTAAGCAGGCACAAGTTTCTCAACTCGTAATACTTCGTTTAGCGAAGAAAGGAAACAGACGCGGTCTACGAAGAACGATGAGGGGACTTGACCAAGGAAAGCTAACGAGAAGAGAAGTTCGAAAAAAAAAAAAAAAAAAAAAAAGAGGGAAAAGTTTCGACAATATTTTTTATTTCTTTTGCTTTACGGAAACTAAAATTTGATTTTGTCCTTTCTGTGATGACAGATCGTGGGAGGGAGGGAGCAAAGAGGAAATAGTAATAAAAAAAACATGTAGTGGAGTTTTAATGGCATTCCAATGCCAGGAGTTAGTGCTGCGACCAAGGAGAAATGTTTCTTGGCTCGCCTACCCCTCATCTGTTTCCCTTTCCCCAACCAACGAACTTGAAGTCTGTATCCAACCGTTATACCTCCCTTGGATGCTGTTATCGACAGCTCCATAACCCTCATCTTTATTTCGACATGTCTTTTTACTTGTTCACGTGCCAAGTCATTTCCTCCTTTCAGTTTCCAGACCACCGCCCTCCCTTCTGTCTTTATTTCGTCTGGAAGTATTTAACCCCTTACGTTTCACCTCGGCTTCCTTCACATCTGGATCGTTTTCATGCCAACATCTGACTTACGACTGTCAGTGTTAATGTTACGGCCAATCGCGGCAGTTTATCTAACGTTGATGCAAAGTTCTCAAGTGATTTTTTAACAGAATGCTTTGAAAAAATTCGAGACTGTGTGCCCTCCTACAGTGCAATAACTACATAAGTTTTTCTTTTTCCAAAATAATGCATAGTTCTCCCGCGAACCGAAACAAGAATTATTTATGTTGGCTTATTTTCATAACAAAATTATATGATAATATCAGTGCAGAAACCTTTTAAAAAACATGCTATACGAAAATAATTGGATATAAATAAAATATATAATGGTGTCAAAAATGCAGTTATTTGTTTGACATCGATATTTCTTTCTGTTTTTTTAATTAAATTATCGAAACAATTGAAAAATTGATTGGACGTTAGCTCTTTTTTTTACGTTTGAGATGCAGTAACGGGGAAGGCGATAAGTCTCGATTATAAAACGTCCACGTCTGACTAACACCCCATCACCTCTAGGCGCGAAAGATTAAATTAGAGTGCAGTGTTTTCGTAGAAACTGTTTTTCAACGGGACTTTTAAGCGTCGACCCTGTTAGTTTATTTGTAGAAAGTAAGTGGTATAAAGTCCAATGCCGGTTTATATTATTTTGTTTTACGATTACGGTAGACATTTTCTCAGCTGCAGCAACGTGAAAAAGTCATTGTTAGTACATTTAAAGTACTTGGTAGTCCTGTTATTAACTAGCGTACGACAATTTTAAAACCGTACGGTAGACACAGTTTGAATTGAGCCTTCTCTTTGTAGATAAACGCATTAGAAACATTTGCAATAGTTATAGGTACGTGTAATAATTACGTCCATACCACGTTACAGCACATCTTACGCGCCAGGTCCACAAACTCTTAGCGTATCTTTCTTTGTATCGTGCTCACGAAAGGATACAAACTAATTTGTGTGACGAAGATGACAAATTATGACTCTAGAATATCCCCACACATTTTGCACTCATCAACTGGCATATATTTCAAGTGTTTTCTAAGATGGTTGTAACATTTACGTATAAAATATCTAAGAATGCATTTTAAAAAATTAGTATATACGCAAAAAATGTAGCAACATTCAATGGGATAAACATGTGTGGACTACTACATATGCCAGTCGATATTTCTAGCACTTCTAAAATAAAAATCTTATAATATTCGTTTATTTGTTTCTAGTTTTATGTTCAGTAAAAATATTTCACTCTCTCTGTGCAGTAATCCATGCTAAATAAATGCTTCTTACTTTGTAAATTGAAAGAAACAATAAGTTTATAAAATTTATTTTAATCACAAATAAAACCAACCGGAAAATTATTTTTATCCGTAAGTTTTGTATAGAATTAAGTTTATCTCTGGTTTAAAAAGTTGTCGTTTTTTACTTTTATTAGTTCCATTTTCTGACTGTTTAAGTATTTGTATTCTCGCCGCACTCCTTGCCGCTATCGTCTGCACCGCACATGGATGTTCTTACTATTGTTGCGTGAAAAATGTCTTCCGACCTCATAACCTGAAACCCATGTGATAGGTTTAACGATAGTCTAATAAATACACAATAATGAGGAAACTGACTGCTGTTAACATCACGTGTATTTTAATTCTTGACAAAATCTCCAATTACCCGCCAAAATAATTAATTGCAATTTTTGATCAACAGCTCCAGTTTTATCCCAAAATTTAAAATTCAATCTTTGGTTATCTTTTCCAATAATGTATTTTCAAAATAGCAAGAAATTTCAAACATCGGATACAGTAAACGAAATAAATTTGCCAATGCCGTTTTCCAATACGAAAACACTACGTACGTGAGAACTTGCACATAATCTTTAATTATTTATCTGTAAAATTAAGATTATTTAAGGGCGTAAACAAAACACAGTAAATCACTCCAATATCTGCTTCCAAATTATGAAAATTATATACATTATAAGTTTATTAAATTTGGCTGACGCTTGCAGCGACAGTAAAGTAGTTATTTCTTCTTGCAAATTAATCCATCTGTTTTGTCTTTGTTAGCGGTAAGGTGTATCGATCTTTAAGTACCCGTATACTACTAAAATAAGTAATGTAATATTAGTGTTTCACGCAAACAATTCTGGGATCTTACTCTCAATAATTTAATAAGTTTCAGTTAAATTTCAACTAATGCAATACGATACAAGATGCCTCACTGGCGACGAAGTGTTTATGGCAATAATGACTTATAAAAAGAAGAAAAACTACAGATTAGTGTAACAGATCAAATTAGTTTGGTTACACTTTTTTACTAGTTCAGTTTCTTTTCATAAGTAGGCTTATGTCATTAGGAAACTATTGTTTAATTATATAACTAAAACTCATATAACCACTTAAGTATGCATATTTTATTCTACAGTATGTGTAACATGAATATACACCACTAATATTGTTTCATCGTTTTTAAGCTCTTAAAGTCTTTCGATAATTAACCTTGTAACGTACACTGGTTAAATTGTGGCAGTGTACGACATTCAGTGGTCAATATTTTCCACAGAACTTGTGTTACTTTTTTTTAAATTTATCTTACGTTGAATATACTATTTCTAAGATAATTATTATGACAAGCTATTTGTTATTTTTTTTCAGCGACAACATAAATGCAGGCAGTTAAAAAACGAACAATATTTACAACGTTGAGTTGATAAATGTGTTTATGGAGTAATATAATTGGGGGAGGGGGGCTGGTTTCAGTTTTGTGTGATAAGCTAATATTATTTCTTCGCAGTTCTTTTTTAACACAGGGTAATGGTGTTGAAGTGTGTTCTCTCGATACCTGTGTATTGATAATATAATTTACGCGCTACTGTTGACTAAGTAATACGGGAGGAAAGAAAATCTATCAGAACAGAAAATTATAAACCCTAACTTACAGCGTACGACCCTACCTACCGCTAGCTTTTAACACAACACCAGAAGATAATTAATAAACAGACAATGCGCCTAGCAAGGTAAAACGTTTCTCGTCTGGTATTTGTACAGTTTGGCGCAATTGCGCGTAGAATATGCCCTAGTAGACTGTTAAAAAATAACAAATAATTAAGGATACCCTAGGACATGGAATCCAAACTCGAGAGCAGACGTCTAACTGGGCGTCCACAGGCGTCTACTAAACTCTGAAGGACGACATGAAATGTAACTCCGCCTTACAAAAGGCCAAGTTTCCCACATGTAAAAAATCGGGGTCCAAAATTTTTGGAGGCGACTATTCTAGACACTATGCCCACCGCAACGCCAAAAAGAAATTAACAGTAAGTATTTTCCTTATTTGTCTTGATGTTTTGTAGAAGTTGGGTTGTTTCTATTATAGGCTGCTGAAAAAAAAACATAAATAGAAAGACGTAATTTGTCTCATGGAATGATATTTTTAATCAGCTTCAATTACACTATACTGACCATTCTTCTAGCACATAACGTTATTATTCACTTGTTATATATTAGTAGAAATACTATATTTAGAGATAGTGAAATTTCGCGAATTCAATGACCTGCATGTTAGAATCAAATATCCTATGCATACTCAAGCCCTGTCTGGTCGTTCATTGTCTGCTGTTCCACTGAGTAGCAGCTAGTGGACAAATGGTCGGGAATTGAGTATGCATAGGATATTTGATTCTAACATGCAGGTCAATGTAATCGCAAAATTTCACTATATCTAACAACACTGTGCGAAATGTGCGAGGATGCACGATATTAAAATGGAATGGCCACAAGAATGCCCGATAGCAAACTCACCCCCATGACGAACACGAACCAAATAGCCGCAAGGCCGCCAACACTTGTCTGCAACTATCACACCACAGTTGCCAACATAGCAGCATCAAGGCTGCTAACATAGAACTTGGTGGCGCCACTGTAGTCAGCAACGTGGTAGATTCAATTTATAACCAAGATTTTAGTTATTTAGTCAAAGTTAACTAACATCGAAGAAGTATCACAAATATACACTATCTGCAAACACCAACAGCTATGAATCTGGCATCTTCAGAATTTACACAGACTTATACTAACTATGCAAAGATTGTTGGATAAAACCTCTTTAGTCAGTTAAATGTTCTTCTTCTCGCGAGCATGTCATTATAAACATATTCAGATTATACTTGCCATTTTCTTTTACTACATCGTCAGGCTGTATCAAGAGTGTGTGTTATGTAAAACGTAATATTTTAGAATGGCAGCAAGTGAGATGAATCAAATTATTAACGCGCCTAAATTTAGTACCTCTGGACTGAAATATTCGTAATTTTGTATTTCTACCAAATACTGCCCAACTCTTACATATTACATCAAAAGTAATTTCCTACAAGTGAAAATATTTTTCGGTTCCATAGAATTGGTTAAAGCGCATGTCAGTGTAGCAATTTCACTACATTAGCTACGTACCCAAAGTTCAAACTATACAAATGAAATAATTTAGATTGAAAGGAAATGTATTAAGGGTGTTCAAGTGCAATAAAATCGTAATTTTATATTTCTATGAAATTGTGTTAGTTTTATATACAATACTTGTGAGTACAGTTTCCTATTACTAAACAATTTTAGCTCTCATTGTTACCTCATAACGATGCGTCAAAGTCAAAATGTGCATGTTCTGCTGCCATGCAAATAGTGAAAACCAATTGACTTATGTAAGTGAAATAATTCACGGTGATATAACATGTCATATGCTACGTAATAAACCGTTTAGAAAATATCCCATGAACAATTTTAATAATTAAAATATTTGTTCAATTTGCAATTTTTTTCTGTACTTTTACAATCTTTTTAAAAATTTCAAAATATTACGTTGTGGGTTTTAAAATGTTTTATTGCAGACCTCATAGGATATTAGTTCACAGTGAATTATTTAATTTAAGTAGATCAATTAGTATTCGCTGTTTGCATGGCAGCGTAACAAGCAAATGTTGACTTTGACACATCGTTATGTAAAAACTATGAGAGCTAAAATTTCATTGCAAGAGGAAACTGTACTCACAAGTATCGTCTTCGAAACTAACACTCTTTCATAAAAATATAGTATTATGATTTTTCGCACTTGAACACCCTTATGCTGCAGATTGACACCTTTGTAATTTCACATAAAAATTGTTTGTATTAATCTTGTATGTACCTCAATTTTGCATATATTTGAGTGCATACATTTTTTTAAACCAATTTTTGCGTAAAATAGTAAAGGTGTCATTCTGTACCTAAAAACATTTACTTCCACTCCAAATTATTCTATTTGTTTCGCTTGAATAGTTTTTACTTTGGGTAAGTAGCGAAACAAGTCAAATGCCTACTTTGACATGCAGTTGTACGAAAATTATGGAACCGAATAGTATTTTATTTGTTGAAATTACTATAAATGGTTTTGTGCAATAGTTGGACAGTACTTGGTACGATTGTACAATTATTAATTTTATCGATTCAAAGAGCTTCTCAAACAATTATTTTTTAATTAGTGTATAGTATGTTGGGTTATCCTGTGCTGAGGATAATTTCTCACCCCACGTCTTCGCAGCCGACGAGCGAAAACAATCAAACCGTGAAGAAAATTACAGCGCACGCAGGGAAAACTTCTACCAACTGCGAAACAAAAGAAGTCGGAAATAACACGTAATTGATTGCGGCCCGGTGGGTCCCGGGGGGTTGCGCAGCCTGGCGGAAGAGCGGCAGGGGCGAGATCTCTTTGAAGGTGGATCGAGGGACTAATTAGGAGCCCCGGAGTTCTCACGGTCGGCTGGGCTGCTACGTGGAGTCGCTGTTTGCGTGGACGTCGCCGACGTCTCTTCTCTGATCGATCAGCGGAAACAAGAAGTGGTTGTTGAGGGGGTAAGGGGGTGGACTCGATAGTGAACGCTGAATTGTAGGGTGGGGGGAGGTAGGGAAAGGGTATACGTGGGCAGGAGCATTCGATTTCCTGGGAGATGCTTTGACGCAACAAGGAACACGTCACATTCCCCTCCTACACACCCCCGCCAATCCTTCAGTACTCGCACACACAGAGACCAGCAGGAAATATTGTTTGCAACCCCTCCTTTCCCAGTGGAAAAGCGGCAAATAAAAAAAATTGTTATCGAAGAGGTCAGCGTGTGCGAGTCGAAGTTGGAGAGTCGTTTGCGGCGGAAGCGGAGCAAAAAGAAAAAAAAACGGAGAAATGGAGAAAAAAGATAGAATGTTCCTACCTTGGCCCGAGGAGACGTCTTTGCATCAATGCAGGAACGTTCAACCTCGACACAGCAAACTCCTCTGAACTCGAACCAGAAGCCAGAAAAGGTCACTTAAATCGTCCAAAGTTAAGCTACATAAAATGGTTGGATCTAGGAGGCATCCCCCATCCCCTTTGGACCAGCAATCCCAGAAAAAATACCTCACATTTGACAAAAAAAACTCCCCTGTGATTATTTGGAACTAAAACGAAACAATTACTGGCCGAACATGATTGTGTTACAAGGCAAGCAATATTATACACTCTGGGAGCATGGAGCCAATGTGATGTCGAACACAACATATGAACGTGTGTTGCCGAAGTAGTTTTACTGGAGAATTCGCTTCTCGCCTCCTGCACTCTACTCCCAGCAGAATTCGCATGCTACTAAAAGTCTAACGGTATACTTTACTTCGTATGACGAGTGGAGATGATGGTTTATTGCGGGAAATCTTAACTATTTGCTGGTTTTCAACGCAAGTTCAGCTTACCATAAGATTGCTGGCTGTTACCCTATTTGACTGAGCCAATAAGAATCCTGCTATTGTAGTATTTTGTACTTATTATCGGTCTGCAGATAGCTACGTTGTGTCAGACGTACATCATCCAATCATACATGTCACAAAAAATTTTCATGATATCATCTCTAATGATTAGAGGTAAGATTGTTTCGCGTTTTGATTCTAGGTCAGGTTGAATGCGAATGATGTATACTTCACGACTCCTTCTGTGATTAAACGACACCTGTTTTAACACATCTTTGACGACTGCAAGCCAGTGATAAATAAGGAATCAAGTCGTGGTGGTAACACGTGTTAAGGTTAGAAGCCAAAGGATAGTTAACTTTGGCCAGTGTGTGTATAGGTCTAAGAAGTGTAGGCTGTTGCCAGATGGCAACGCGAAATAATCGTGTCTCTAATAATGATGAGTATTCAGTCCGTGATGGGCCGGTTTGAACCTCAGGGGGAACACCGGAGATGCGACTAGGCGAGAATGACGGTAGTTTACCAATGCTTTCCGGGCACCAGGGTGGCCGAGAGGTCAGTCCTCTCGCCTCCCACCAAGGTGATCCGGGTTCGATTCCCGCCAAGGCTTTCGTATGTGGGAATAGTGCCGGACGATGCCGCTGGTCGGCGGGTTTTCTCGGGGATCTCCAGTTTCCCCCGCCCTTTCACTCCGGCGCTGCTCCATTCTCATATCATGTCACCCCCACCAGCGTTAAAGACCTCGATGTTAAGCGCTGACCAAAATTTCTCACTCGCCAATGCTTTCCGCCAGGTGGGAGTTGAATGGGCCTCGTAGCACCCAGTCCTGAACCCAGGAAGCTGGCTTAAATTTCCTTCCCCTCTAATCGAAGATGGGATCCTTGCCCCGCCAGCTAGGAGCTCTATCCACTGTGCCAAGTGGTCGGACTCTGCTTCGTACAACAGTAGTATATTAGGAAAGTCATTCGCAATGCAAACAATTATTTCCTGTACATACGGGGACACAGACACCTCAGGTTCACATCAAAACCATAAATATCGACTAAAATTGCACCGAATTTGTATTACTTCTTCAAAGGATATCGTACCTGAAGTTGTTTACCGTATTTGAGGTCTTGAAGCCGAGAAACGATAAGGGCGACTCTTGCCGACTCGTCAACAAAATGGTCACCACCACGTGTGGAGCAATAATCTGGCGAGCAGTGTCTTATAGAAACCTTTTTTTCTATATGGTGCTAAGCGGTGAACATATTTTTTTTGTAAAGTATGGCATTAAGTTCAAACAATGATTCTATCATTTTGTTTTCACAAATCGGTTTGCCACTTATCGAGTATCAGTAGCATGAAGAGGCTGTTTTTTAGGCCCTTCGAACCGTGTTCCTAATAAGCAAGGCAGAAATTTGAAGTATGTGTTCTTGTGAAAGCTTGATCGCGGTGGCCGAGTGGTCAGATCACTCGCCTTCTACCAAGGCGGTCCGGGTTCGATTCCTGGTGGTCCCCAGATTATCGCATGTGGTAATCATGCCAGAAGATGCTGCTGGTCGGTGGGTTTTCGCGGGGTTCTCCCGTTTCCCCCGCCCCATCATTCCGGCGCCGCTCCATATTCGCATCATGCTGCCCTTCACCAGCGCTAAAGACCTAGATGTTAAGCGCTGAGATGAAAACCTCTTCACTTCTTGTAAATGATAAACGTACTTGGGACCCATTTAACGGATTGTGTACGTCACACTGCAAAACACTGGACATGCACCAGGTACAATATCCTCTAAAAAGTACGTCCCACTTAATTGCCAATTTTTTTTTTTTTTAAGTTTCATCACACTACACACACACTGAGCGCTTACTCGGAAAAACTACTTGCTTCGCCATTGGAAAAATAGAAGAAATCACTTAAATTAATCTAGTCTATAGTTTTTTTGAATTCAATATTGTGTCTTAAAAACTTTGTTGAGAACGCGCATCTTTTTCATGCCTCAAATACAAGTACTGGTCTGGGTGTGTACGATGAAGGCATGATCCTATCTCGTTCCGATCCATCTGAAGTCTCGATTCGTAGCTGGGCGTAAATAAGTGCTAAACTCATCAGCGGCAGCCAACAGCTTTTAAGACTTTCTTGAAACCCAAGAACCAACACATTATATCATTTTCAGTTATCCTGACCGCGAATTATTAGTTACTTTCGTGTTTTTCAATTTTATTTTATTTTATTTTTAATTAACATGACACAGCGTGTGCAAACTGTAGGTAGTAGCACTCTTACACATAAATATTATTCTTGTCATTCCTGATAAATGATTCGTCCTAACTGCATTAAAATCGCTCGAGTCGACAACACGTACAGTCACAATTTATATCCCAAAACTAGTTAATTTAATTTTTCATCACATTATTTTTAATTTTCCTATCTAAAAGAAATAAGGAAAAAACACCTTACCGTAGTTTAATGTATCTTAACTATGACGATTTTCATATTGAACTGTCTTGTATGAAACATGTATATTGGTTGAGAAACGAGAGACTATACACTGTAGTGCTTGTAATTAACTTAGTCAAGTGAACCTTACTTCGCATTGTACATTATCACACACACACATTAAAATATTCAGGAATATTGAACATATAAACCTGTGGCCTTAAAATCTGCTTTCGGGTTTTCAAGGTGCTGATTGGCGGGCATTAATACAGAAAACCAATATACATATTAATTACGTTTACATGATTTCATAAGTCCAACGTTACAATTAGGAACGTAACTTTAGGGTCTCATAAAGCTGTGACTCGATGAAGGTTATCGTGTTGAGACGAGTGCCTCATCTAACTCGACCTACAGAATACTACCAGTTTTTCCGTCTGCTATATTCTCTACTTTTGAGAACTGAAGTCCGTGTCCTACTATTGCATCGCTTGAGGGGGAATTTGTGTACTTGGATTTCCTACCTTGTTGTAGCATGCATGGCTGAGACACGGCGAAGTTTCCTGGCGAGGAACGATGGCGATACCAGCTGGGCGGCCCCGTTTCCTGTCGACTTGGCTTCAAGACCACGTGCAGCGAAATGACGCGGGGCGCGTTTGCTGCTGTTCACTACGCCTTCGCTAAATTGTTTGCTGTGATGACGTCGATGCGTTAGGCGCTCATTGGCTTGGCGCAATCAGCCGAACCACGAGCCGAAGCTTGCCGAAGATTGCTGAAGCCAGGGGCTAGTTTGAATGCCCGCCTGTTTGCGGATTTGGTGAGCTACCTGACGTCATCTGGCGGGAGCGACGTTCTCCAGGCTGCCAACTGCAGTGGTGTTTCTTGTTGTCACCGCATGTCCGTCTTGGCGCTGCGATTTCGACGACCTTCTCCAAGAACTTTCGAGATGTTTCTAATTGGTCAACAATCCAGGGGAGGTGGCAGGGACTGGTATAAATACTGGTGCCAGACGCGGGAAAGACAGAGATGGCCGGGGCTTTAGGAGAGCTCAGGATTGCTTAAGTTATGTAATTATTTATATTTATGACTGTTACTATGCCCGAGGAAGGTTCCATGTTGATAATGGGAATTAATGATTGCGGTAAGGGCGCTGTCTACTACAATTTTTATCGCCATTTTTTTTTAAATTTTTTATTTGTGCCAGCTATTTTTTTTTTTTTTTTTTTTTTTTTTTTTTTTTTTTTTTTTTTTTTTTTTTAGACACAAAATATAACTAAATTTGGCTCTTGTGAATTTTTTTTTCTCTCATAGTTTTCGCGTAATGGCTTGTTAAAGTCGTGTTTTGCATGTTTCCGTTTTAAGGACTACACTAAAACCCACTGATATACCGAACTAAAAAAATCACAGTGGATAAAGACATTGCAGACTACAATGCCATGCTCATAAAAATTAGGAATACAAATTATTTGTATTTAAAAATAAATTATTGACTTTTTAAAATTTTTATTTTCAGTTTCGGCATTTTTTAAAATACAAATAGTTGTTATTCTTTATTTTTATGAGCATGGCATTGTAGCCTGCAATGTCTTTATCAACTGTGATTTTTTTGAGTTTGGTACATCAGTTGGTTTTAGTGTAGTCCTTAAAACGGAAACATGCAAAATATGACTTTAACAAGCCATTACGCGAAAACTATGAGAGATAAAAAAAATTCAAAAGAGCCAAATTTAGTCACATTTTGTGTATAAAATAAGAAAAAAAATCTGGTAAAATAAAAAATATAAAAATGGTGATGAAAATTGCGGTAGACCGCGCCCTTAAGAGAGAGAGAGAGTTGTCTCAATTTCTCGGGGCCATACAATTTTGGTTGCTCGCTTGGTTTGTATAACTTTCTGGGGTATGATTGCTATAGTATTTCAGATTGTACTACACCCATGTTGGGTGTGTCTTCGCGTTTTGGGCTAGTAACAGTATCTTGTTTTTGTGTAAATTATTTATTGGTAAACTTGGAGTCAATATATACTTGAGATGTAACTTCTTGGAGAAGTTAATTTGTATTTCCTATTTTACTTGTTGAACTTTGGGTTTTTCCAAATGGTACTAGGAATATATATATTTATATAATTGTTTATGCATTTTTTTATAAACGTTTACTTTGCCTTGGTGGCAGCTGTGTACCTGATTATTGTCTAGTCACGTGTAAATTTGAAACTTGTAATTTAAATAAGGGCATAATTTATGACAAAAAATTGATAATATCGCCCATCTAAATAAATAAAAAAAATTAATTCTTAATACTTTATTTATATATGTAACTGTTTTTGCACTCATGTCTCTATCGCCGCACCTGTGATTATTTATTTCTTCAATTTATTTTTTAGTATTGTAAACCCTAGAACTCAGGGTTACAGTGTACTCAGATAAGAAAATAGTGAAAGTGTGCCAATTATGATGTTGGTCCTCGGCAAGCAACAGCTATTTATAGTTTTTTTCAGTCTAAATTGTAGTGTATTACCTACTATTTATTTTATTCTTAAAACTTATCACAGATGTTCCGCGATCAAGTGAGCATTTTTGACGGCCAACTTGTAAAGAATAATAATTTTAAAAATATCTATTTTGACCACAGACGCTAACTTGTGAGTACAATACAATCTGTACACTCCCGTTGTTACTTAGGGCGATTTTTTATATTGAAAATTTCCAAATAACTGAAAAATAAGTAACTGGGGCTTTAAAAGTGATCACTTTATCGCGAACCGCCTATATCGTATTTTAAGCTATCTTTGTACTACAATTAATTCTAACGTAAGCGATGGTGAATATGTTGCTCAGACAAGTACGCGACACTGCGTAAGTATATATTTGATAATATTTAAAATTATATAATTAAACACCAAAAGTATTTTTACAGTGTGTATCAAGAATTGTTAAAACCTATACTTTAAACACAACGCTATTTTAAACTTGTGTACATCATTAAATACAGTTATATCCAAATGGAAATATCATTGGAAAGAAAATTGCTGCGGATTTAAACATTGTATAGCTTTTACTGGGTTTAGCAAGCTTTATAGTTATTATATAGTTGATTCCCGCAGCATGAAGGGTTTTTCTGTTATAATGAAACTTGCGGTATTTGAATTAAGACACGTTATATATAAAAGTATAAGAATATGTAATTATTAATTCGTACAACTCAGTTACAATAAGAGTTACCCGCGGAGGAGCTTAGTTAGTACTCGGGCCACAGCAATGTAAATAGTCCAGTTACTGTATAGATATGACTTGATGTATCTCCCCTTGTAATAACCCGGGCAGGCTGGCTGTGGTGGCGGTTGCAACGGCCGAGCACGGTAGGTCAGCACCTCGGGCAGCATCATGGCGTCCTGCTGGTCACATGTCTTTTGTAGCACATTAATTTGAAATAGTTTCTTTTTGTAGTTGGTGTATGTTCTGCGCAGCTTTAATTTAAACACACATTGAAACTTTTAAAATATATATTCATACAATTAAACGTGTAGCTGAACAAAACAAACTTTTCACAACCTTTACAACAAAATGCAGAGCACTCACCGATCGCTTTCAAACATACATATATGTTCAATACCTTTTTTATTCTTCTGCATTTTATTTATAAACATTTTTTTTTACAATACCAAAAATATTATTTTATTTAAATCTAGAAAGACTTTTTAAATCACGTTAGTTAACACTGAATTTTTAACAGTAATGGTACGGTACTTTTGCGATTACTGTTTTTTTTTTTAATCCAAAATACGGCAAGCATCGTAAGACCGTTACATAGCTGTGTTTAAATACCTGTTGTCACTAATGCTACTATAGGTCGTTCGGAATAAAATGAGCACAAAAAATTTAACCTTTGAAAAATATCACCACTCGTCACTGCATACAATTCAACATTAACTATAGTTGCCTTAGAGCTTGTACGGTTGGCAGCGAAATTACGCAATTTAGTTCCGTATATTTTCCTATTTAAATGCAATAATACTGAAACAAATTCAACCGAAATCGACATCATTGAATTTTATGCAATTAATAACATATTTTTTATCATATTATATAGGTACCTATCGACTACACAATTTATTTTACACGCGCAAACATCAAGTGCTGTGTCCGGACTGGTTTTGCATTTCCCGTCGTTAGCCGTTACGGGCGGAAAGATACGAATTGGGTGAAAATAGACTGTAGCAGGGCTTTTCTGAGTGCTCACTTTATCCCGAACCTTCCATAAGGGTGTTTTCTTCTTCCTTCAAAACAAAAAAAAAAACTATATTCAATTAACTTATTATTTACTAAATTAAATTACCTTTAAGTCGATAATTAGTAAAAATTATTGAAATTTTTTATTTTAGTAATTTGGCGTCATTGTGAAAGCATTTGAAATATGTGTGACGGTTTTACGGTATCTGCTTCCTTTAAGGGCGCGGTTCACCTCAGTTTTCGATGTCTTTTATTATTTTTATATTCGTTCCAGATATTTTTTTTTTCGTCATAAATTGTGATTAAATCTTCATCCTAGGAAATATTTGTACCTCTCATAGTTTTTGCGTAATTAGTCGTAAACGTCAAAATTTGCACTTTACGATTTTATGTACGCCACTAAAACCAACCTACATACCTTACCGAAAAAAATCACAGCGTATAACAATGTTGTAGGCTATGATTTGACATATGTAAAAAACAAAAATTTATAAATTTTTGTATTTTAAAAAGAATGCTTGAATTTTTTTATTTTCATTTTAAAATTCAGCATTTTGTATTAAATACAAAAATATATTTCTTTGGTTTTATATATGTCAAATCATAGCCTACAACATTGTTATACACTGTGAATTTTTTCTGTTTGGTATGCCAGTTAGTTTCAGTGGTGTACATAAAACCGTAAAGTGAAAATTTTGACGTTTACGACTAATTACGCAAAAACTCTGAGAGATACACAAATTTCCTAAGAGGAAGATTTAATCACAATTAATGTCTAAAATAAGACAAAAATATCTGGTACAAATATAAAAATAATAAATGACTTTGAAAACTGAGGTGAACAGCACCCTTAAGGGTGTTCAAAGTGCGATAAATTTCATAATTTTATGAAATATTGTTAGTTTTGTAGACGATATTTGTGAGTGCAGTACCCTCTTACGAAAAAGTGTTAGCTGTCATAGTTTTTTCATGAGGGTGCGCCAATGTCAAAATGTGTATGTTCTGTTGTCATGCGAATAGCGAAAACCAACTGACCTACTTAAACAGAATAATTCACTGTGAACTTACATACCATGAGCTATGCAATAAGACATTTTAAAAATCCCACAACGCAATATTTTGAATTAAAAATAAATCGCAAAAATACAGAAAAAATGTTGCACATTCAGCAACTTTTTTAAAATACAAAAACAGTTCGCGGGATTTTTTCAAATGTTTTATTACGTAGCCCGTAGTATGTTATTTCACTGTGAATTATTTCACGTAAGTAAGTCAATTGGTTTCCAATATTTGCATGGCAGCAGAACATTCAAATTTTGTCTTTGACGCACCGTTATGAGAAAACTACGCCAGCTAAAATTGTTTCGTAAAGGGAAACTTCACTCACGAGCATCGTCTACAAAACTAACAATATTTCATATAAATATATAACTATGACTATCGCACTTGAACACCCTCAAGGACGTGTTTATTGGTTTATCAGTGGAAACCGTGAAATTTCATGTCTTGAAAAAATGATACAATACAGCAAACAAGTTTTTAACAACAGTGTCAAACAGACTTGTAATATCTGCTCTCGTTTAGATTAAAAAAAAAAAAAAAAATACGGCAAAACCAGAAGAAACAGGGACATGTCCTTTTGAATTTAAAAAGAATGCAACTAATATTTTATAAAAAATAAGATCAAAACGAAATCCTCGCTATCCACCGCCTTCTATATTGAGCGGACCGTCACATCTCTGGACTGCCCTGCGACCAGAGATCTGTACTGCAAAAAAATAAGGGGGTGGTAGGAGTCTTAAGGGACTTGAAGGGGGCATTCCCCGCTCCCTCCGCCGAGCTAGGATCTCTTCCTAAACGGTTTCCCTTGTAGACGGTGATCGCTCGCCTGCTTGATCCATCATGTGGCCTGTCTGGCGGGTGTCGTGGGCGGGAAGATTAATCGGCGTGCAGAGAGCCGGATACCTCGCCGCCAGATATCTGCTCTAATTACCACCGCCCGCTTCTTCCACAGCTCGAGGCGCCATTTCCGGCTGCCTGCCGTGTCGACGCTGTGCTGCACCACCTCCTTACGCCCCCTTCCCTTCACCATTCCTCTCACTCCTGGACCTCTTGCCTACATTCATCCAGATATAGCAAGCGAACAATCACGGCCAACTTCGGCGCGACAACTGATGCCAGCACTGCCACTGGGTTAGTGCACCTTAGCTTACATTTTACGTTTGAGGCACGGTAACGGGAAAAGAATATGCCGAAAATAACACGTCTGTTAAACACCTTGTCACATTTAGGCGTGGAGTACTAAACTAGCGTGTCGTGCGTTTTTCAACGGGACTTCCAAGCGACGACCTTGTCATTTTATTTGTGGAAAGTATGTGGTAAAGTCCAATGCAGGTTTCTATGATTTTGTTTTACCATTACGGTTGATATTTTCTCAGCTACAGCGACGTGAAAAAATACATTTTTAGCAATTCAGGAGCTTTGTAATCATGTTTTTAGTTAGCGAACGGCAATTTTAAAACAATTGGGACATAGTTTGAAGTTTGTCTCGTTTTCGTAGATGAATGCATTGGAACATTTTTAATAGTTATATCCAAATTAAAATACTTTCCATACCTCGCTGCAGCACGTTTTATGCTCCTGGTCTACTAACTTTAAATTAAAATTACTATAACATCGTTAATTTTATTCTTACTTCACACGTTCACGGTCATTAAAACGTGACGAATTCAGATTTTAGTCCATTCATAATCTTTTGGTGACAGACATTGTTTTTAAGCCATTTTACGAGTTGATCCATAACCGTTAAGCGTCGTGAATTCTGAAGGCACTTTTTCGTAATGTAATGAAGGGGTGGGAGGGAATAAAACTAAGAAATTGATATTTTAAAATGACATTTTCTACAAAATATTCATAAAATATTATCCAATTTGTCCGTTATTGATGTAGCTAGTGTAGTCGACTCAAATCACAAGCTCTAGGAAAATATTTCAATAAGATAAATCAATGTCCTAGCTACTGCAATATGTCTGAGAACATTCGGTGTGAGAACAGTTGTAAACTGAGTGTAGGCCTAAGTAATTAGATCAATGAACGAGACTAGAAGATACTGGCGCGACTCTGAGCCATGGCCGTAGAAGAACAGGTCTGGACACTCGCCTGGAAACTTGACCCCCTTGTTGTTTGGCTGCAGTTCGCCAAGTTACCGATAATGTTATGCATCCTTGGCGCTGCAATCACGGCTGTCGGTCTCAAACTCCACCCAGTTACGTCCCACTAAGATATTTTTTATCAATTTATGAAATACTTCCTTCGCTCACAATCCTAAAGCATGGCTCCAGGAATATTTATTTATACTTTGAGACGATCACGTCTCTGTTTTTAAAGTTTGCTGCCTACCCGACTGTGGTTAAATGGATGTAGCCACACACTTACCTTAAACGCAGACCCGACAAACTTTCTAGCGCTGCTGCTGTTCTACACACGCACGAAGAAATACACTGTTTCCTCAACTATGGTTAAGCTGCTAAGACTGCCTCAAATTGAGCATGGCAATTTAACGGAACTATCACTCCGACCCGCACGACTGATGCTGCTGTGGTTTTCGACAGAGTAAGCATAAGGAAGACTGTATGCCTCCAACCTACGTCAGCTGTGACGTCGTGCCATCATGATAGGTCCTTGGACGTCACGTGGGATGTCTCTAGTCTAGAACCTTCCCACTTTATATTTTTACGCGGTTGGCAACAATGCTTTTGAAGATAGCGCCACCATCGTATAGAAGGCGTTTGGTGCGCCGAAATTTATGTCATGCTTTCACAGATTGGACGGAAAATTGTGAGGGTAGGAGAAGTTTTCTGACTATAAATAAGCGTCCCCAGGAACCGCAAAACACTCGGACACTCAGACACTTGGAGATGTGGATTCCTGGGACGTCGCTATGCCAGTCTAAAGACAAGTTAAGTTAAAACTTAAAATTGAGAGATTGCTACGTACTATTGTAACATTGCTCTGTATATGGTAGATGTATTGTTGAAACTAGATGTAGTATTTACACTCTTTTTTTAAATTAATTCTGTAGAAATTATTGCAAGTATAGTTGTGGTAGCAAAAACGTATTTTTGTGGTAGTATTCATGGCATCAGAATTTAAGTCTGAAATTTGTCTATTTTTCCAAGTGGCTAACCTCAGTATTGTACGTAACGTTTTACTCTGTTTTCTCTTGTTTAGTAAAATATTTGTGTGTAGCCATTTTCTGTAAACGTATTTTTATAATATGGGTATTTTTCTTATTCAAGTAAAAATTTATTGTAAGATTTTTTTTTTAATTAATGTGTGTAGATTTCAACTCAGGATTTTTCGTAGTTAATGATTACTAAAGCTGTCCTCAAATTTGATATATTTCTGTTCCATCTTTGTAATGCAAATAGTTCACATTACATTAGACTTAATCAAAGGGGTGTCTGTCTTCACCTAAAGTGGAAACGGTAGTGACAGACTTTCGCTCGCCATCCTTGGTGGTGTTCTGAGAAAGGGTTTTCTCAGGGGTTTCCTCAGGCACCACTAGGGGGCGTTGCAACTTTATTATGTAAACACTGGAAAAAATTGGACGGAGTTTGAGCCTGACCGCCCTGATTGCAGCGCCAAAGAAGCACAACACTCTCGGTAACTTGGTGAACTGCAGCCAAACAACAAGTGGGTCAAGCAGAATACATTGGTAGATAGGAGTGTGTCCAGACATGTTCTTCTACGACCGTGCTCTGAGGACAGAAACTAATGTAAATAACTAGCTGTCCAGCCATGTGTTGCAATGCCCATTAAATATTTATTGGGTACCCCGTTCTGCCGTTGTATCTTTTTGGCCCCATACCTCCCTCAAAATATAATTTTTATTACAGAAACCTTCTCTGGTGCACGGAACTCATTACATTTTTTTTTCACTTAATATGTTTGGTATCCTGTTCTGACTTTTTTTTTTGGAAGAAAAATTTGCAGGAACACGCACAATAGCAAACAAAAAATTTTCTAATCCAGCAAATTTTTTTTGGTTACCCCTTTTTTTACCATTTACCCCCAATTTGAAACACTTGCCCGTTAAAAAAAATTTTTTTTGTTGAAACCTTCGCGGGAATACACTCATTAACTCGTCCAAGTTTCGTTGCAACTGAACGAATTATACTGGATCGCACAGAAGACGAACAAACAAACATGTTTATCAGAAGATAGGATTGTATTTTCACCCGTCTTAAGCATGAGCGCTAACTATACGTTTTGACAATTCGTGATAGTGCGCTGTGGCACGAATATTTCCAGCTCCAATCAGTGAACCGTATCCTCCCGCTAGCTGCGTCGGCCCTGCATCTTGTGGTGTGTCGGTCTTCGGATCCTCTGTCGCACCCCATTCTTTAGAAAACCACAGCGAGCCACTAAGCCATTGAGTAAAGATAGGACCTAGCTGCGGTGGTAATCGGATCACGACGTGGTCTTGCAGCAGGGCTAGAGACGACACGATGTAGGTGAAACTGTCCACCCTCAACTCTTTTATTACCCCCTTGCACAGTTCCTTCGTCACTCAGTTCACCATGTAACATAGAATTTCTATATGACCGATTATGAAGTTCTAATATTATGTGTATAAAATAATTTATTATAAAAAATAGTGAAATGTTTAGCTATGGTAGTAAGACTCTCCGAGCTAGGCTTAATTTTGTTTTAAAACTTAAAGTATTTGCTATGAGAAAACACTTCTAAACATTACAACATATGAGGGTTTAATTCATGTTAAAAAAAATCTGTATAAAGGTTACATAGGCTTTGAAAAGAGAAATCGACCAGGTTACTAGGTCGACCAGCAGACCACAAAAAAAAAAAAAAACAAAAAAACACGTAGCTAAAGAACAGAAGCCTCGCTACAAAACAAAAGTAGAGAAATAACAGAAAAACTTTAATCAGCGAAAAGGAACGTTTTGGTAGGGGACTCTAGAATTTTTCGTTGTGTAAGAAAGGCCGACGGAATGAACTTCTTGGAAAATAGAAGAGACGCATCGGGTCAGGTTTGGCATGTTTTAGTCAGATATCTGATTATTTAGGCAGCTGACTTCACCGGAGAAAAACGCCGTTCGAAGATTTTTCCTGAGCTTCCCCGAGAAAATTGGAACAGCTAGACCTACGCCCGACCCGACGTTCTAGACATCGTACACCACATCCAGAGGGAGAAAACTTATCGCCGTCGACGATAGTAGAGGGTTTTCGCCAGCGTTGTTAGGGTCTGGGTACGCAGACCTGTTTGATAGTTGAGAGTTCCTATCAATTATTTCATACCAGCCGCATCTCATCAGACGACGTCCCTGGAGGGTCGTCTACGCTATCATTTAACATTATTAATATTGTAATATGGTAACCGAGCTTCTACAAGTACAGCATGCTACGGTAAGGTCCCTTCCAGTCACGATAAACGCTTGGTAGATTCGAAGCAAACAAACATTACATGAGAAAATTTCAACCAGAATAAATTTTGAAATCGTCGT
Organism: Medauroidea extradentata; assembly: GCA_003012365.1. Lineage (NCBI taxonomy): Eukaryota > Metazoa > Arthropoda > Insecta > Phasmatodea > Phasmatidae > Medauroidea > Medauroidea extradentata. Next base: position 52,029 of record PNEQ01106712.1, read on the forward strand.
AGTTGCAACCGTTTTACCCTGAGAACAAGAAGTTTTGTGTTTTGGTTTGGATTGATGAATTGGAGCAAAGATGTTTTTAACAGAAGGATTTTGCAAGAAATGGTTTGCTACGAATTTGCCCGTTGGTAGTCTAGGACCTGGTCTTGAACATTTGAAATCCTGGTAGTGACATATCAGTTACACTTAAATCACCTAAACACTACAAATCAAATCACTCAATTATCTTATTTTTAAATCCTCAGGCGTTGTTACGTTGTCCAACTAAATTAAATCAATTGTTTTGTTTAGTATTATTTTTTTCTCTAGCCATTCAAAACGTAATAAAACATACTTGTAAACATATTTCTTGTAGACTAAATTACAAAACTCTCACAACCTAAACAGAAATAACATATCATCATAAAGCGTGAGTAATATTTAAATAATCGTGGGTAGGTCTAATTGCCCAGAACAGCTTTAAAACATTTTTGGTAATACATATGATTAAACAAGTAGCCTACACTAATGGCTTCTTTTATAGTAAAACCTTGTATTAGTTATTTACTTAAACTACTTTCTCAAGGGAAATACTATTGATTTTTTCTTGGTACTCTGATAAATAATAAGCGACTGTGAATTTTCAGTTCACCAATCGAAACTCCTTCTCACTGTCTAAAATCTTGGTACATATTTTTGGATATTTACAAGCATTTTCTATATTTTTAAACGTATGTTTCAACACATGAAAAATACCTTGGTTTTACCAAAAAAAATGTCCGTAGTACACAACCATGAACGATTAATAAAATGCGTGACCATTGGTCCAGTGCAAGTGATTACTTGAAATCAGTGTTTAGAGCGGGGTGTATTTTCTAGTCTAAAAACGAATACTATTTTCTGCAATTTTTTGCCATTATTTTCTATATTTCACTACGCAACGCCATTAATCTCTTTAAAAGAGTTTTAATTGCTGTCGGTAGTTTTCTCATATACTCTCTAATGAAGTAAGCTTATACGTGTTTCCACGAATAAAACACATCGTGTTATTGTTTTTAAGTAACATTCACAAGCTGCCAGATGTCTGAAATATGCTCTCCTTCGTAGAATATACTACAAATCTACAACTATGTAATTCTTCGAAAAACCTTTATTACACACATTGAACTATACAATACTATCACTGTACGTTAACCTGTCGTAGTTAGATGAAATAGAACTACTGCTTTGTGTAATTTAATAAGCGTAAACAAAACAGTTTCTATAAAGTGGGGAAAAAAACTTGTGTGCAACGCCCTTTTTTAAAATATTAGTTGTACTCTGATTTAAAGGAAAATTTACGAGGACGGAAACAGGAAACAATGATGCAGCGGGACATGATGTTGTAAGCGATCGCATGATATAGTTTGGCAGGCTGTCTGTCCCTGAAGACTGATGGCACATAAACCTGCTACTTACGGATATAGTCGTCTCGAAAGTAGAATATCTTAGTGTTTTCCGTAAGAAAATCATCAGACAAACGTTATAGGTTTCTCCAATAGCTCGTTGCATTAGGGGTAATGAACCCTAACATGTATGATATATCAACGTAGATACATTAAGTTTGCCAGTAATTTACAATTTCCAATACCAAATGTAAAAAGATTTGGGATAAATATTTTCTTACTGTCTCCTACTCTTAACTTACTCAGTTTAATTTTACATTATGCGCAGACTTTGTTCTTCAAATGTTGCTTCCAAGTGCCAACTAATGTATAAAATGTAATTTTTAATTATTAGTTGACATACTATTTATTTCATTTCTATTATAATATTATGTTGCTTTAGGTACCGGTTGTTGATTATTCTATAAAAACTATATCTCCACTTTACTTATTTTCAACTGAAATGTGTAAGGTTTTCGACAATTTAATATAAAACAATTTTCCGTGAGAACTACCAGTTTGCTTATTTCATCACATAATTTAAACATTTTAATATTTTTTTTTCAGTATATGAAACAAATTTGAACATAATACATCCATCAGTATTAGCTATTGCCATTGTCTTTCAAAGGTAAATTTAATTTTTTGCCGTATGCTCGATCGTGCAGACGTTCAAGTAAGAATTAATATACTATAAATTTGACAGATCTGTATTAAAAATTAAGCTTAACTTGTAACTGTTATAAAAAGGTATCTTGTGACAATTTTATTGGATTTCTTTGCTACTTATATGAGGTATTCCTATTAGTTTACAAAAAACTGACAGTGCACGTCATACAAATAAATTAACGCTTTGAAACAGACATGAATTTGGGACGTGCGGGACTTAGTTAAAAATATGAAAAACATGATTTAAAATCATGTAAAACAGTATTTCATAACTAATACTATAGCCTACCACAGTCTGGAAAGATGTATAAGGTTTAGAAATTTTGCCCGTGATTTTAGTAATTAAGTAAAGTGACCGTAAATATTGTCACGATATAATTGTAAACTTAAGGAATGTTATCCATAAATGAATCATTAGTGACTTCCCCCCTTAAAAAAAAAAGTACAGCCACTTCTAACATAATTCAAACAATAACTGTCAAAGCAATACTTAAGACTCTAACTCAAAAGTGCAAGTATGAGTTTTAGCCACTTATTAAAGAATTTTTCTTCGCCCTTTTATATATAATGAGACCAAGTACCTGTAATATTACAGGGTAAATAATAACGATCTGATACTCGCAAGCGCAAAACTTTTTCTTGTTGTGCAGTAGTATGGCCACGTGCTCAAATATATTTTCATGTTTAGGCTTACCTGGTAAAATTGCATTATTTGGTATTCAAACCACCTTCCATAAAAAAGTACATCAAAGGTCAATGTAAACGGTAACCAAATTATAGCTCCTGACCTTGTGGCGTTCTGTAGTTCCTGGCTTCAATTCCCGGCTGCGGCCAACCAAACTTCGGTTTTCCATAGTTTCCCGAAATTTCTCCAGGCGAATGTTGGAATTGCTCTCTAACACTAGGCACGGCCTAGTCTCGTCTTTGTTGGTCGTTGTATGCTACCATATCTAACGTCCTCGCTGTCGACCGGACGTACAGCCCTCTTACCTTATCTGGCCTTGTGGCCATGTTACGTTGTCGGAGCGCTATTATTGATACTTAGAGACAGGAAATTTTGCGAAAAGATTTTTGCTGTACTTTGTTTCAGTGCCTCACGTACGCACCTGCATCTCTGCTATGTGGTCAGTGATTGGATGCCGTACCACGCAGCGTGTGGAGGTTAAACCCGCAAATCACAGACGTGATGTATGGCAGTTATCCGTGTACTGATTGTCACAGTCAAATGTATAACGACTCTGCACAAAAACTCTCTTGTCAATAACCATTAAATTGAGCTGCTGGTGTACACGTAAGACACTGAAACAAAGTGTGGCAAAAATCTTATCACCAAAAATTCCCATCCTTATTGATACTTAATTTTTATTCCTAAACTCATAAAAATAAATAGGCAATTATAATGGATAGAGGTGCTGCTCTATCGTTGGAAAACCTAAATGCTTGCTAGATACGGACGTTCAGAAAGTCAGAATCTCTGTTTAAGCTACTGGCTGTCGTGAAACTAATACCGTATTTGACAGAGCCAATGATATTTCTCCGAGCGTAATATTTGACTTTATGATCTGCCTATTTGTAGGGCCAGGTAGATTACACGAAAAGTATTTTGCTGCACTTTGTTTCAGTGTCTTACGTGCACACCTACAGCTCAACTTAATGCTTATTGTCAGAGAGTTTTGTGCAGAGTTATTATTCATTTGACTGTGCCAATCAGTACATGGATAACTGTGATACAACACGTCTGTGAATTGCAGGTTTAACCCCCACACGTTGTATATTAAGGCATCCAATCACTGACCACATAGCAGAGATGCAGGTGCGCACGTAAGGCCCTGAAACAAGGCGCTGAGAAAACTTCTGGACCCTACCTATTTGCAAATATACGTGGTGACGGACAGTCATCGTACGTTCATGTGCGTTGCAACAAACTGCGGTGGTTTCTAGGGGCATGTAGGGATAGGAAATTTTCGCGATAAATCATAATTTCTAGCAATTGATAAAGACTTGAAAAATTCACGATTTCGTTTGGGAACAAGCTTGAACTGGAAAAACTGTAAGTTAGTGCCCCTTTCACAATAGACTCTTGAGTAATTTGACACCTTCTTGGGGTGGCTGAGCCAGTAATAAAGAAACAACTAACTTCAAGTCCAATAATGTGGCAACCCTGAGTCAGCGAGCAGCCAATGAGCAGATGCTCTCTGCTTGAGCGCACAGATATTCTTGGAGGCAAGTCTATAGATAAGAGTCCAGTAAACCAGAAAATTTTTCCGGTCTCCAGTATTGTATAGAGAAGGGGAAATTCGAAGGTTCACTGACCTGTAGGCTAGCCTGCAATAACATATGTTTACAGGAGGTTCGGGATAAAGTAAGTATTTTCGGATCCTTAGATACTTTTTTACTCACTGACGATTTGTATTTTCTTATCAATTTTTAATACAAACGAAGCTATCTAATTAACACTCAAGACGTGTAGATCATACTACACTCAAAAGTTAACATCTGAAGTTAAAATTAAGATAATTTTAATGATTATTCCAGACACGACAGTCATCAAATGTGCTCACTTTTTTCGATAACTAGCGGCGTCGTAAGCGGAAGGGGGGGGGGGGGGAGACGGAGAGGACACGTCCCGTCTCCCATCCCCCCAAAAAAAAAATTTCTAAGTTTTAAAGATTTTTTAAGATTAAGATTTCCTTCAGTTGTATATTAAATATTTTGATGCAGAAACTCTTTAAATAGCAGCATTTTGCACCTTAAAATATAAAATTTCGCGGTGGAGGACTCCTACACACCCCTTTATTACGTAGGTTATATGTACACTTTCTCTACCAGTGATGTCGCCCTCAAAAATCAAATGCTTACGACGCCGATGCCGCGAACCACCAGAAGCTGTTCATTGGCTGCTTAACGACACACAGTAATACTTCGTAATTTGACGTGCATTAAGTTGCTGCTTTATTATTAGTCCACCGCGTTCAATGATGTGTCAAAAACGTCAAAGCTCAATAACCGAACGAATTTAGCTGCTTTAATTTTAAATTGTGTACAAAATAAAACACGAATTTTTCAGGTCCCTGACAATTGATATTATTTCGAATACAGGGGAGGGGGGGAGGGAAGCAAGATTTTTTTTAGGCGACAGTAATCTTGTTGCATATTTTTTTATTAATTAAGCATGTATAAATTAGAAACGTTAATAATAAAACTTCAGTTTTATGTGCTTAAGTTAGCATTATTTAAATAACAAAATTCAAAAAATATATTTTATACACTTAAAATTCTAAATCCAGGGGGTAGGGGCATTTGCCCCCCCCCCCTTAAATGACGCCCATGTTCGAATGTATTTTATTCACCTCACCTCCGCTTTACAGCCCTACAGGCTCACCCGTTAAGTAGGAATCTTTAAAGTGGCAGCTCCCGCCTCGTCGGGAGCGCGTTACGTCTAGGGCAAGTTAACTAATTAGCCTACCTTGAGAGCGGAATGAGGTGGTGTCATGCCAAGCGCCCGCCTTGTCGCGGCGCATGCGTGTCAAGTATATACCTGGAGGAGGGAGGGGGTTAAGAAGGGCACATTTCCCACCAACGAAGACGTACGCGAAGTTGGCGCGCACCAGGGTTTCCAGTGCGTAATTGGATCGTGTTCGCTTGGCGCGCGTTATGAGGAACTTGTTAGTTGGGCCCCAAGTTCACTTCCCGTCTCGCCGACCTCGAGGCCGAGTTATTATGACGGTGTGGTGACTGACGTTCCTCTGCCGCGATGGGTGTGACAGAAAACCTATCCTACCTCCTCCCAGGTGTTTGATTAAGGCTTTCACTCTCTGCGACGAGCATTGGCGTACCATACTTCGAAATTTGGATAGCTAGAGGCACGGTACCTACAATACTTCTTAAAAATGTCTCTAATCAGGTGTAGGATCTATGAACACTTGGTTACTTGTGAATGTACACTCAAATAAAAGTATTGTTGCAGTGGCCATACTTCTGTTAAAATAGAGACGGCAGTCCAGTTTGCTGTCTCTACTCTCTGAATTGTTCCTACAACAATATGTTCCGTACAAAGAGCAAAGCACGTCTTCTTTTTACAGAAAAATATGGTTAATTCTACAGAACTTATTGTTGTAGAAAATCTCCAGATAGTACTGACAAAAACAGGCCTGTTGTCTCTGTTTTAACAAAAGTATGGTAACTAAAACTATACGTTCGTTTTAGTGCACTTCATTTTTAATTATTTTGGCCTGAAATAGAACCCTTCGATAAAAGGCTACAGTGATTTTTCTTTCTCAAATAATTTATGTATTTTCCATGCCGTCATTCTACGGTTTATAACACCGAACGAGCTGCAGCAACCGAGCGAGGTGGAGAAGACGCCTCGCATTCGGGAGGATCAGGGTTGGATACCCAGCTCCGACCATCCTCACGTCAGATTTCCTGGCATTTCCGAAATCACTCCAAGTGAATGCTGGGATGGTTCACTGCACAAGCCCTAACCGATTCCTAACCCCTTTTCCCCTCTGCACCTCTACAAAGGATGTGTGCTGTCAGAGGGTACGTAAATTCAAAATAAATCAAATCCATAAAAAATAAAACATAAGGGTATGTTGGCACAATTCTTTTTCGCGATATACCATCATCTCTACACATGCTGTGTATTAATTAACACGTGGGGAGAAGTTTCAATCTGGCTGAAATAAAAACAAGCTAATCAAGCCTTCAAATGTGTTCACATTACCGGGAACAGCCTAGAACGTTTCCCGGACAACTCCGGCAGAGCTGCAGCAAGCAAGTCCTCCCGTCGAGCAAACAACTGGAATACTCATCAAACGTCGATAAAATCCTAACTACTCATCATTATTCAGCGAGACTATTTTGCTGAGTAGGTATTTTATTTGCAGGCATCTGTTTATACAGCACTAAGCGGAAGTATGATTTGCTTTCGAATAAAAACTGTTTTAAGAAAAATGCGCGCTTGAAGCCACAGAATCCATCAAAATGGAAAACTTTAATTTCTATAGTTTTAATGTGATCAGGTCTCTATATTAACCGAATTTCAAAAATACTCTCGCTTTTTATTGAAAATAATTTTAACACCAATAAAGCTCCGCACGAGAGGTTTTGGGATAAGGAAATTATTTTCAAATAAAAACGCGAGTGTTTCTGAAATTCGGTTGTTATAGACACCTGGATATTATCACATTAAAATTATGAAAGTTAAAGTTATCCATTTGTACGGCTTTTGTGGCTTCAACCCCTTATTTTTTAGGAAAACCATCTTTAATTTTTTACTCGAAAGCAAAGAATACTACCGTCTAGTGCTGTATAAACAGACGTCAGCAAATAAAATAGCTACGCAGCTAAAATGTCTCGTCGAATTATGATGAGTAGTTCAGATTTTATCGACGACTGGGTATTCCAATAGTTTGCTCGACGTCTTTCCATACCCCTTAGCCAGGAGGAGCACCGAAAGGTTGTGGGCTCTCCAAAGAGTTTGAAAGTAATAGGTGAGACTACAATGCTATTGGCTGGTTTGAACGGCGCACGCATCGTTCTGCGAATGCGCGAGTCGCCGAGTAATACCGGTTTCGTATTTGTTATTGTATTTTTTTTTCTAACCTAAGAAGACCTTTGAATTATAAAATAGTTTTTTTCTAATGTTTTACCTAGTGTGAAAAAATCTAAATTATCGTTAACTAAGGGTCGGAGAAAAGATGAGAAAGAATTCTGCGCAGAACGGATGCGCAGAGACGAATTAACGAAAATTAACAGCCAATAGTAAGACACTGTTAGTACAGTACACAGTCGCTTTAGTGAAGCAAGCTTGTAAACGACGAGAGTGGTTGGACACCCCCGCTAGAAAGAGATAACGCTCTTTCTAATCAAGTGGGTGTGCGGGAGATTCTGTCGTCGTTTCCGCCGTGATAATTCTCAGATTTTAATCAGAACGTTCCTAGATTTTTCTCACTGTGTAATCGGCCGAATGTCTAATTATTAAGTAAAATGCAACTAACCCGTGTAAAATGCAATATTTATTTTTGGTTAAAATCACATTTCGGCAATGTCATGCGTAAGGCATTTCGAACGGCCAAAATTCACTTTAATTTTTTCAGAACGTCTATTATAATGTACATTCCAGTTTTCTCTAAAAAAAATAATAATAATAACGCTATCAGCAATAAGCAGAGTCGTAAGACATTGCTACCGATATACAAAATGTCCAGGAACGGCCGTACCACGCGAATACCGGGCTAAATTGAAGAAGAATATGTTAAGAAGCAACACGCTTTACGCGACATTTTTCGCACACAGTGTGGCAACACAGCACGCCCAGGTTTTGTTTTTATTATGTTACGTCACTACGCGTCGAATCATGTTTGGACTGCTGGGTATTTGAAACTGCGCCAATAATAGGGCCTATCATAGAATAGTTGTAGTAAGATCTGTGTAGTACAAGAGGGGACTAACTACGTATTATGTTGCCACACTGTGCACATAAAATGTCGTCTTACAACATTTTGCCACTAGCATTTATCGTCTACAATTTAGTCCACGTTTCTCGCGCTGTGCTTGCTATGCGGCCGTTTCTGAACATTCTGAATAGCGCCCACAAATAATTCGATGATTTGCCTGCAAATTATAATTCCCCTAGCTCAGTTGCTAGGGCTCGGTAGTTTTCGCGAAAAGATTTTTGCTCCACTTTGTTTCAGTGTCTTACGTGCGCATCTGCAGAGTGGCAGAGTGTTTTTGTGCAGAGTTACTATTTATTTGACTGTGCCAATCAGTACATGGATACCTGTGACACAATACGTCTGTGATTTGCGGGTTTAACCTCCACACGTTGTATGTTAAGGGGCCCGCCTCGTAGCACATGTGTTTGTGTGAGTGAGGTATGGTGCTAAGGGCGACGTCGTATGGGCCATACAACGGTACGTCGCCTCTACGCTTAAGGCGTGCAGTCTTCGCGAAAAAACAAATTTCCTATGGGACTTTAAGTGGTGACCCTATTGTTTTATTTACGAAATCACTTTACTAAAGTCCAATGCACTACCCTTAAGTGGTTTCACATGTATTCGGCTAGTATATTTTCCGCTATAGCAGCCTGAAAACCCCGTTTTAACCCATTTTGACGTGCCCTAAAAGGGGATTTCTAATACGTGTGTTGCCTTGAAAGTACTTAAGGGCAGTCGTCTGAAGTGTGTGTTCTTTTCGTAGACAAACTGCGTGAACACACGTGTATTAGTTTCGGTGTAAAACTTTTTCTTCAAACACGCTGCAGTGTGATTTTATGGCAGCGAGGCGGGCCCTTTAAGGGCGCCGCCTACCAGCGAGTGAGAGGCTCAAAAGCGACGGAGCTGTAAGGTCGACCTTGAAGCGCGTAACAAATGCCGCGTCGCCTCAAAGAACCAAGCGCTGAACTAGCGTGCAAGCTTCCCGCCGAACGGTTTTTGCTATGGGACACAAAGCTGTGATCATATCATTTTGTTAGTGGAAATTTTGCAACTAAGTTCAGTGCAGGTGGCAATCTGAGTTTCACATTCATCCTGTTAGTACATTTTAAAGTACTGATGCCTGAAAAGGCCGTTTTTAGCCATGTTGGAGGACTTATAAAAAGTGTTTTTAATGAGCGTGGCGTCTTAACAATGAGGTTCCGACCTTGTCTGAAGCTTGTTTTCTTTTCATAAGTTGGCACAATAGGCACACGTGGTATATTTTCGTAGAAAAAAACCTGTTTACGAACACACTGCAACGCATTTGAAACGTGGGGTAGGCGGCCGCTTTAAGGCATCCAATCACTGACCACAAACCTGAGGTGCAGGTGCGCACGTAAGGCACTGAAACAAAGTGCTGCAAAAATATTTTCGCGAAAACTACCGGGCCCTATCAATTACATGTCATAAATTCCGTTTTTTTATATTGAGGGTGTAACTTTTATTACCATCGTGAGTGAAGGGGTAGAATGAAAATGTTAGTATTATTCTAATTTTCTCTTCTCGCCTCCCACTTTAGTATCGCTTGTCACTGTTTCCCACTTCACAATATGGAATTAAGGTAAATCCCTTTTTAATGTAAGGCACCAAGTTTAAATCACATGTAAGGTAAAATTTATTTACATGTAAGGGAAATCTATGACGTTTAACACTCGCAAGATTTAATTCATACGAATGGAGGTAAACAATTGACAATATTTGAGAAACAAATTAATCACTTGCTATATTAGCAAGTCAAACAAATCAGTGTAAAGATAGTACTCACCTGACGGATTCCCATGGCAGTGTTTCACCTCAAAGATTGGACGGAATTCCAACGTAGGACACGAAGGACTTGAAATGACGGCACAACTTGTTGCTCTGGATAACGAAAAAATGCCTTCAGTTATCACATAAAATTGAATTACACATAGAAATCATACATAAATGTTACCTGAGATTCAAATGTCTGATTATAACTACATATCCGTTTATATATTTTTTGCTTCTTGCAATTATGTTGGTTAATTCGTATGTAAATGTTTACATTTCGTGTTGCATCATAAACTGCATTCAGTTTTCAGTGCTACTGAAATGCAGTAAAATCCCTTTAAGCGAATGTGCAACTCATATTATAATTACAATCAATAATGACTTGAACGTGCAAGTATAACTTAACTAGTCTATATTTTCGAACAAATGTATTTTACATTCAGACACAACCGACATCCCTTATCTTCCGACAAATACCTGCAATCACTTCACTTACGCAAATCATGTTCTGCCAAATATGTTGTGCCATGTGCCAAACGAATACTGTACTTCCGAAAAACAAAATACGAACCACCGTGTAGTATGCATTCTTTCTACAGCGGAAGCATTTAATTGCCTCCAGACAAACATTTGGTCGCTAGACAAATTTTGATTTCTCACTCTCTAACTTAAATTAGTGAGAAGTAATCATAGCACTTTCTGTAAAATTCCAGTCGTTTCGGTACGGAATTAGCCAGTGAAGTTATTGAAACTGAACTGAATGTTTCAACGATAGGATTCCCTTAATTTAAACGAGACTTCTACTTTTTTCAGTGAATTTTGCTTGCCTTCTAAGTAATTATCTATTCTTAACAAAACCATCCCCTCAGTACAAAAAAAAAAAAACACCAGCGTGGAGGTAAATTTAAACTACGATCGCGGAAAATGGATATTTGGTTGTAACCGAAATGTGATCTAGGCTGGATGTTTTAAGATGGCGATATAATTATAAAACTCTCGTGAATATCTACGAGTAGCGCCATGAACAATACGCTAAAAGAATTTTGCGTCAGTTTGTTTCATTGTCTTATGCGCATATCTGCAGCTATTCTTGATGGTTATTGGCAGCGAGTCTTTGTGAAGTATCATCTCTTATTTGACTGTGCCAATCACAACATGGTTACTTCAGCACCACGTTTCTGTGATTTACAGAGAGAACCTCAAGACACGTGACAGTTCAAACATCCAATCACTGACTACGAAGCAGAACTGCAGATGTGCACGTAAGCCACTGAATCAAACTGGGGCAAAATTATTTTCGCGACAACTTCATGGCCATATCTATGAGACGCCGAGGTTTCCCTCGAGTGTTGCGACTTTCGGGAGAGTACCCCGATGTCAGCGACGTCCGAACGAACTTCATTTCCACCGAGGGACCTCAACTCGTATGAATTCACGACTGTGCGTCACACCACACGTATTTCAGTCTTGTTTATGTGTTCTCAGCTCTGTGATTTCCAATAATCTGAGGTTCACTCCGCCATCTTCAAAGCCATATCTCATACTTACGTTCGCTCCCTAGCCTCTTCACAGCTCTGGCTGTCGGGTTGAATAAACAAAATGCGGTCGCCCATAAACACTTATACTTTATTCAAGTTCAGAACCGCAAAGTATCCTCCAAGTACGCTGGGGTATGAGCCACACAGAGATTCACTCGTAATGTTTCAGGGGTTAAAAAGTTCCATTTCACATTTTCATCGTCTATATAGGACGAAGTTGTGACATTCTGCCAAGAATTTACAAGCTCTTCTTCCATCTTATAAACAACCCTCCAGCACTACTTCCATCAGGTTTTTTTAAAATGCTATCACAAGTCTGTCTGATTGCATCATGTTAATAAGGAGATGGGACAGTAAGACTTCCTCTAAAAGGGAAGCTAATGAAAAACCAAACTGAACTAGATAATTGAGGTAGCTAGATATCCATAAATTCATAAATAGTACACACAACGAATATTTACAGCAGAACATTTTATATACCTCATCCTCCAATGTTAATACACGGACTGCGCCATTTCCGGTCGTTTTCGATTTCCTTGCAGGTAATTTTGGAAGTGTAACAACATAAATCGTATACGAACGAAACTGGAGCATGTTACCAGGAGCGCAATACGTAGAGCCAGTGATTTTTGGTTAAAAAAAAAAAAAGCTGCAACAGTTTGTTCCAATGCCTTATGTGAACATCTGTCCCTCTGATTCATGGTCACTGATTGGAAGTTTTTAATTTTCGGCGTCTCGAGGTTCTACTCGCAAATCGCGGACTTGTGGGGTCGTGGTAATATTGTTATGGTTGGTACAGTCAAATGTGCCCAGCCTCTGCCCTATTGTATTCTGCCAATAACCACGAACCAGAGATGCAGGTGTGCACATGACGCATTGAAACAAGTTGTTGCATAAATTTTTCACCAAAAATTACTGGATCTAGCAATACATGTTACTAAAAGCGTGAGCTGGAACAGTTGGAACAGTGTGGAGATATAAACTGAATCAGAAACCCGCGGAACAGCAGCAGGTGTGGTATAAAGAGAGTACTGAACAGAAACATTTGCAAAGAGGAAGTAATAAGTGCCGGAATTGTGGGAGGGTACATAAAAATAATGAGTGCCCTGCCTTTGGGAAAGTGTGTTGCAAGAGTAAGCAGGTAAATCATTTCGCAGCATTACTCACAAACCAAGAAGCAGAAGTTAGGTTAACTGGCAGTGAGTTGGATGAGTTCTTTGTGAACACATTAGACGTCCCAGATGAAACATCTGGTGGGGAATGCCAAGTCAGGCCGAAAGTAGTGGATTCAAGAAATGTGGGTTGAAGATAAGACTGTATATACTTCAAGATTGATACGAGTTCAGAGATAAATATCATATCCCAGAGAATCGTGAATCAGCTGCCTCACCCAGTTTGGTTGAAGCATTTGAATTGTACCAGTCACCACCCCATACTATGGGCTAGTACCTACACTAATGGTGACAGTAACAATTACACAGAAGGAAGAACGTGGGTTGCGGATCCCTATTACTTGCGAGAACGCTTAGGCAAGTTTAATCCACAATCCTAATAAACATAGAACTCATAACGTCAAATGTCCTGGTAAAGCAACATACCTAAACAGTTAATCAACAAAGCTGCAAGCAAGTTCACATTGATATTCCAATCATATTTAAAGGTAATAGTAATTTTAACTTCAAAGGAGAAGATAAAAGAGTTCCGGGTTCAATCCCAACAGCGATTTATTCAAAACAAACATAAATTAACATAACCCTAAACATTTTACAAAACTCAATAAATTGTCAACCAAACAAGAAACATTAGAAACAAAAAATACGAAATACAAAGTTAAGTACACCGAACATTAATTTACCATTTACATCTTAAAGCGTGATAAACTATCAGGTTAGTTTGTACTGTAAATAGCATCAAAAGTAGCCCTAGACGAGATTATTGAACGGGGTGTAGAAAAGACAATACAAGATTACACAAGAATTAGCCCTATCCTCATAGGAAACAAATTGAACAATAACAAGAACAATGCTAACTGAGTCCCATACCTCAGCAGCGGACCACAATACAATTACAAATATGAATAAACCCCTATAATCATAGGTGGTAAACATGAGAGGGACACACGCCCCAAAACACACACAAACGGCATAACCCACCGAGGCCCATACCTCGGTAGTATGCATATGATCCCTAACATCCCTCCAAACATTATCCTAAAAACGGGCACAATAAAGTGCATGAAAAAATATAATCACAATATTATTAATTGAACTCTTCTTTAAATATCATGTTATCTGTAATAATTTACTTCAAGTTGCAAAACTAATCTCCAGAATTTACATGGCAACAGTTATGAATATATCAGTAAACAAAATTAAACTAAGGAAATCTAATGTCTGCCTCTCTCTAATTACTGAAAAATACTGAAATTACCAAAAGTAAAACAGTAAAAATAAACCGAATGCAAAAGTTACTTTAAATTTCTGATCAAGAGAAAAAAATAACTACTGCAAAAAAACACAAACGAGAGAAAAGGACGTGGGCCGTCATGCAACAAGAGTTCAACTCAAGAAAATAACAAACAACAAACTAAATAGGCGCCCAAAATAAATCAATTATAAATCCTGCAGCATAACGACCCATTCCACATTTACAATGACGAATAACAAGACTGACACTTACATGACGCGGAAACCCGACTGAACACACACACTAAAAATCACGGGTATAAGTACAAAAGACGAGCGAGAATACAAACCAAAATATAGTCCGCCCAACATGGCGGAACGACAGTAACAAGTTAAAATTACCATAAAATAATTATGAACATTAAACCTGAATTAACAAATGAAATCTAAATATAATATTTGTAAAACTCGACGCGTAGAAAATTAACTACACGTTACCTCAATTTGTTAATTTCAGACGTAGACAAGAAAAATTATTATAACGAAACTAGGAACAATTTCTTGACGTACGGCGCCGGTCACTTGAGTGCACTAGTGTAGCACGAGGTTAGTTGGACTGCTCATACCCGTGTCTCTGTTGAGTACGTAAGTCTACGGCGAAGAAACGTGATGTTTACAATACTCACGAGGTAAAATTGCACACAAGTGGATTACTGGATTACAAGGTACGTAAGAGTTTCTATTGACGTGAAATGTTCAAAACGTAACTGCGGAGAATATACAGACGTATAAATAATGTTCATTATTTTTAGTTACTGATAATTGACATGTCCAAATTGTCTCGTGCGTCGTCAAACTTGCTGGTCAAACCGACAAAGTCGGTTCAGAATAAAACACTCAAAGGGTTCGTAGGTAAAAAAAGTTAGTCCAGTGGGTGTCATTAAGCTCAAGTGTGAAACAGATGAGTCTGAGGGTGCTCAGGAATGGCAGGAGTTTGTTGTAACGAAGATGGCAACTACTGAATGCCTATTCTATGACTTCCAGGATGACTGCCTTTGAAACTAGTTTCCCGCAGTTTTGTCAACATCTGGCATAGTAGTGTGCTCTCGGAAGACATTTCTGACAGAATTTGCAGATTTGTTTCTAGGAATAGGGTGCTTGACGAACAAGTGTATACTGGTAGTGGATAAATCTGTTCAGCCAGAAGCCAAACCGCCTCGAAGAGTGCCTCTTGCTTTAAGAGTGCGTGGTAGATAAATAAACGATGAAAACATCAATTGGTTTCTACGCTCTTTTCGAAGCCAATATGGATAAAATACTCACTGACAATCCTAGATAATGGTATTTGCCAACTTTATGAGTAAATATTTATCCAGAATTACTAATTCGTTACCCGTGATCTCTTGCGCCGCATTTAAATGCACGAGGTTCCGACGTCAGAGATTGTGCCTCAGAAGTTCGTAACCCTGGAAACAATTTTGTTTAAAACGTTGGCTAAAACGTTTGTATAGGATTGCTTTTGTTTAATTTTCGCAAATTGGCTTCAAGGAACCGACAGTTGTCGATTAAAGCATTTAGTGTTGAATTATGTACCACGCCCTCTTAAGGGACAGGAAAATCAAGTTGGATGAGCTGACTAACCTAGGAATTATTGCCAAAGTTGATCAACCAATAGCATGTCTCACTACCTTGACTGTAGTGGAGAAAGTATATAAAACTCTCAGACTGTGTCTAGATCCAGTAGACCTTAATCGAGCGCTTTACGTGGCATATCAAGTGATTCCAGAGGAGTTGAGCTGTCAGCTGAACAATGTCCATTTTTACAGTGTTGGACCTGAACAATGGGTTTTAACAGTTGGAATTGGATGAGGAGTTAAGCAAATCATTTGCTCGTTGAGAACGTTAATAATGTATTATCTGCACTCTTGTTGTAGATACAGTAAAAAAAATGGCTTGGAATAAATTGTGACGTAGTGTTTGTCTGAGAAGAATCATATTAATCCTAATAGGTTATGTGTATGAGTTTTACTACTGTTAAGGTTATTTTTAACAACTGTGCAAAAGGGGGAAAATAATACCTAACTTCAAAAAAGTAAAGTTCATATTGTAAATTGTTTAGAAAAGTGATTCTTTTGAAACAAAAAATAATATACTGGACAATATATTTCAAAACACTAATATATTTCATTAAGAACTCTGCCTTCCTCAGAGCTCCGGCGGCAGCAAGGATAGGGCGTTACAGGTTAAATTATATTCCAAAATATCTCAGCCACTTTCAAACCTACATATATGCCACCACTGACTTTTTTGTTCAGTACGATACGGCCCACACTGCTACGGAATCTTTTAGCAAGTTATATCAATACCCTGAAAACTACGAGCGTATAAGTGTTTTTATGCCGATTAAACACTCGAAACCCCGTACTCACAAAATTCTTTTCACATTTTCGTTTACGTAGCAGTATTCTCCTCTTCTCAATGCAAAAAATGGTTTCGCTCCGAAAGCGATATCTCAAAGGGTGACTGAGCTACACGGAATTTAGTTTAACATGTAAAACCCTATCCTTGCTCCCGCCGCGCTCCGAGGTAGGCAGAAGCCTTAAATCCTTGCCGTTTGTTTTAAATGTTATTACATAGGTAACTTTGTGTCCTTACTGTATAAGGAATATTAATCCCGTAGGACTGGTTTCCAAGTGGGTCTTACAGTTGCTTGTCGCTTACGTATAGCATGAGGCTAAATGACTAAGGATGAAACATTGTCTCTGAGCAGACAGGTAATGAGGATATGATACATCTAAGTATAAAACAATGAAACTTATATGTCCTTTCTAAGTACTATGAGTAGTTCGAGTCTGGTACACTTAAATTTTAGTTTATATATTTTAATTTGGTTTTACGTCTCATCGACAGCGAGGTTATTAAAAACTAAACACGTAAGGACAGGAACTAGGAGAGGAGTCGGCCATGGCCGGTGTTTAAGGAACCGTCACCGTAGTTGCTTGGAGCGATTTTTGAATGCCACGGATATCGAAGTCAAGCCGGGGATCGAAACAGAGTCCTCACGTATGCGAGTCAACTTTGGTAGTTGAATTTGAATATCTGTAGAAGTCACGTAAATAAACAAAATAAGGAAACTCGTAGGATTCTATATTCACGATGAAGGTTTTTAATAAAGGCATAAGGAAATGTAAAGGGAGAATTACGGTCTGATTACTCGTACATAAGATGGTAAATTTTGTAGGGTATTTGTGATCTCTCAAGTTGGGCGTGTTCAGCTCTGGGATTTCCCAAGAATTTAAAGTGCAAAGGTGTATATTTAGCAATCCTGCTTTCATTACCGTCCTGCAGGAAACAAAAGGCGCAGGTGCGCGGATATAAACCAACCGGGAATGGCGTCTCCGAGCGACTTGGCGAGCAGCAAAGCAGCTAGCTCGGCCTACGCCGTAACTTCCCAGACTGTTAATTAAACTCGACGCAAAGTAAGTGGAGGGGGAGGTGAAGAGTGCGAGGCACCTAGAGTTGGGCGATAACTATTGCTGAGACGTTCGAGACGACAAAGCACGCTGCGCAGGAGCCGACGAGGAGTGCGAAATGTCGCGCAAGCGTGGGGGCTGTGTTCGCGCGACAGAACGAAGCTGCAGGAAACCGGATCTGATGTAATAAACTCGGCTTGTAGCACTTTCCTGGAATCGGTACATATATAGAGGGATATACCAGGTGGTGATAACTGTAAGGTGATTGGTGCATGTAAAACATTCAAGGAGTTAACTGCACGTGGTGTATGGTAGAGTGGCTACTGCAGTTACCGGCTTCAAGTTACGTGTCTCGATAACAACTTTGCTATAGTTGGTTCAGGATAAAGTGAGCACTTTTGAAACCTTATTTACTATTTCCCTTTTCCCATAATTTGTGTTTTCCTACCACTTTTAATATAAACAAAGCGACATATGTAATAATCGAGATATATATTGTATGGTTCTCAGATATTAACATTCAAGTTCGCAATGAACATCGTGTTTAGTTTTTTTTTTTTTTTTGCTTGTTTTTAAATGACGTATTTAGGCTCCGCATCAGACGCACTATTGAATTATTTTATTTTTCCCAGTTTTGAAAGTCTGAGAGGAAAATATGTCAATTTTGCTATTATAGAGAAAATTCTATTTATCTTGTTCATCATTGCAAACATCGCAGTTAACTTTTAACGTATATTTAGGCCTCAATTAGTCCAGCATAAATATCCATTAAAAGTTCAACTGTCATGTCTGTACTAGCGCAAGATAAACATGATTTACGTTCTAATAGCGAAATTAACAATTTTCTTCTCAGAGATTCATAAAAGTGAAAAAATAAATGACCCTATATGACCACAGATTCCTTGCTAACTATGGATAGCCTCATTTCGTCAAACTGGAGTGGAGCGTTCTTTTTATCCTGAAGTCATGCGGCGTCCGTTAAAAGTTTATCAAGTTGTCGCCAGCCTTTCTGTTTTATTTTAATTCATCGTCGGTATTATTGCAGCCAGTAACGTTTAAGTACGCTATAATATGATGATTTCCAAGGACAACAGATCAATCTGCGAATAAGGTATTTTGTTTTGTTATTTTTTTGTAACACGGTTTTACTAACTCGCTTTTTTGTCCTTTTGTATGTCCGGTAACAATGTTATGTACGGTGTCAATAAACTTTGTATTTATGTAAGGTTTTATATGGGGTTTTATTTCTGACTTTTTTGTCTGTCTGCTCGGTACAAATTTTGCAATCGAATTTAAACTAACTTCCCGCTGAACTAGAGACCTAAAACTTTGCAAACAGCTCAGAACTGGATGACAATACACTATATAAGGAAGAAAATTGTAAAAAAAAAATAATAATAATAAAAAGGTTGGATATACTACGATTTAAAAAATAAGTTATTGCAAAATTTTACGCACACGCACAAGACTGAAAATCAGAAATTAATAAAATATTTTTTTATGTACCATGTTTTAAAACTTGCTGAAATGGTCAAAACCATTTTCCTTACGAAAATATCTGCAAGATTAAAACAAAAATATTGGGATGTAAAAGATAATAAGAAGTGAATATGTCGTCTACCTCGCATATCTCTGGCTCATCCTGAATTGGATCATCAAATTTTACTGTCTGAACGCGATGCCTTTATTGCTTCAGACATAGAAGATGTGTGATGGTAGTAGTGGTAGTATTAGTCGGGGTAGTAGTAGTAGTGAAGATGGTAGTAGTAAGAGATTTTGGTCAGCACTATACATCTAATTCTTGCTGGTTACGGGTGATATGATGTGAGTATGGAGCAGCGCCAGAATAAAAATCTGGGGACCGACCCCACCGGGAATCAAACCTGGATAGCCTTGGTGAGAGGCGAGTGCTCTAGCCACCATGTCAACCGGGGCTCCGTAGTATAAGTGGTGGTGGCAGTATTTGGCAAAGATAGACGTCATTTAATATTATTTTGAAGTGAAATCAAAACCGATTCGGCTTTTAAATAATCAAGTTCATGTATCTTTATATTCACGAAAACTCTGTGATATACCAGTTTAACCCCTTACCAGAGCAGCAAGCAGCAGAAATTGTCCCTGTAACAAAATCAAATAATATTTACCTTTGATAAAAAAAAGGACAGTCCTGATCTCAGGAGGTTATATACTTACATATTACGGAACGATGGGAAGTTTTGTACGAAACAGTAGTTTATTAATATCTGTTCATTCATTTCCCGTAGAGGACGTGCAATTATTGTGGGGTTAGTCAATAACCCTTGTCACAATGACACACTCGTGTGGTCAGGAATTTTTCAGAAGCCTTGTCAAGTGGAGGAGTCTAGTGGACCCGGCCATGGTATGACGAGTATGTCTGGGAACTACAGTTCATTGCCTGTCTTTGCTCAAGTACCGATAGCATAATGGAGCTCGTCTCACAAGTTCGTAGGTTAAAGTTCTTGTGCAGCAGCCATACTGGACGGATCGGATTTTTGGTGCCGTGTCTAAGTTGTCCAAAAATTCAAAAAGATTGGTGACTTAGCAATTTGAATACGCATATTTGACTGTGGTACGGTTGCATTAAATCCGTGTGTTTCGATGTCGGGGATTCATTCATGCTATGGACATTGTTCCGATTCTGCCAGCACGGGATGATAGATTCATTCTTGAAAAGAACTGTCTGCTTCAACCAGTGCTAGGAACTCGTTGCCCACTTCGCCGATGAGCATGCCTGGAGGTCAAAACTACGTGCACAGTATACAGGTTGTACATAAACAAACTCTTAATGATGAGCTCAGCACGCGAATACTGGGTTAAATCGGAACTTAACATGTTAGTATCAAAATGTTGTACAATGACATTTTATATGCACACTTTGGCAACGTATAAGTGTAGTTAGCCCCCTCTTGCGTTCCACAGATGTCATACTTATCTTACCGTTACGGTTCTGACCTGAATATTATAGGCGCAGGTTAAATTCTTGAGCAGTGTAAACATGATTCTAGGTTTACATGCGGTAAAATACGTAAAATAATATATTGAGAGATTATGGTCAGCGCTTTACATCGAGGTCTTGAGCGCTAATGAGGAGTGACATGAGGTGAGTATGGAGCTGCGCCGGAATGAAAGTACGGAGGAAAATGGAGATCCCGAGAAAA
This sequence comes from Medauroidea extradentata, assembly GCA_003012365.1. Classification (NCBI taxonomy): domain Eukaryota; kingdom Metazoa; phylum Arthropoda; class Insecta; order Phasmatodea; family Phasmatidae; genus Medauroidea; species Medauroidea extradentata. The sequence continues at coordinate 72,924 of PNEQ01106712.1, forward strand.
CCCGCCGACCAACGGCATCGTCCAGCACGATTCCCACATGCCAAAACCCGAGGACCGACCCCACCGGGAAATATAAAATAATACCTGCACGTGGAGCGCAAGAGGAGACTGTCCCGTGCAGTGTTGCCATATTGTGCATGTAAAACGTCGTCGTACAACATTTTGCCACTTACATTTTCGTCTTCAATTAAGCCCCGGATCCGCATTGTGTGCTTATTATTCTTTCTTTTCTAGACACCGTGTATTTACGAACGCCTCCGGGGCTCTTCGCATCGGAAGGGATGTTTGACCAAGATCTTCCACGCAGAAATTCTCCAGAGATCACCGGACGTCGTCTCCGTCTAGCAAGCTCCAGGTGATTCATTTTATTTCAGTTTATCACCATCGAGCAGTACCGGCCTTCTCCAGGGAAGGAGACGAGAGTGCCCTACAAGGCTCAATTCTCCAACCTGCAAACTCATTAAAGGCGAGGGCGAAGTTTTCATCAATCAAGCTTTACAAGGAGGCAGGGGAGGGGGGCGAGGGGCTGGAAGGAAGTATATGGGCAACGGGGTGGTGTTGTCGGAGAAGGTGAGTCGGCTCCTTTCCCGCATGCCCTCTTTCGTCCGCCCTGCCCAACTGTGAAACGGAGGGGAGGAAAAACGAATTTGAAATAAAATGAAAAAGGCCCGAGACTAAGGTGAGAGGAAAATGGGCACCACTTGCCCTGCCCCCCTTCTTTTCTCTACTGTGTCTCCTTTTCCAACTTCATTTCTCTTTCACGCGCCAGACATACTGTATCCCTGGCAGGATGGCAGACGCCTCGAGTTATTGGAATGCGTTTATAAAGGAAGGAAGTGTGGTGGAGGGTCTGTGCAGTCATAATCATCACCCTCCCTTTACCCGGCGGCGTGTCTCTCTACTAATGAACGTCTTCCCCGGGGGAACTGGGTTAAATGAGACCTCACCTTGCCGCCATTAGGTTCTGAAAGGGCTTCTCGGAAGGTTTCATCAGCTTTCCCTCCAGGCTCCAAGGTCGCTGCTGCCACTCGGCTGAGAAGCCTGTCACTTTTCAGCACTTCTCCGACAATGAAGACCTTGTGACGTGAGCGCACGCGGGTGCTATCTCGACTGACTGTTAGAGCTGACGTTCATATTGTTAAAAAGCAAATATATACTTTAACATTAAGAGTTAGTGGACCTGGCATTGTGATGTAGCGTGGTACGGAAAGTATTTTTTCTTGAATAACTATTAAAAATGTTTCCGATGAGTTTATCTACGAATAGAAGGCACACTTCAAACTGTATCCCTATGATTTAAAAAATGCTGTCCACTAATTAAAAACACACCAACACATACATACACACACATATATATGTGTGTGTGGATGGGTCGGTGTGTGTGTGTGTGTGGGTGAGTGTGTGGGTCGGTGTATGTATATATATTTTTATACAGGCCGTTCGGGAATGAATAGTCGTATATCACATGGGTGGTAGACAGCGTGAAAAGAAAGATTATTTATTAGAGAACATTTGTCCGGAAATAGCAGGCTGCAAAGGTGCAGAGACAAACACAAGTCCGAAAATTTGAATAGCGCGCGCTCCGAGTTGCCAGTCCAGTGACTGAGAGGGCGCGTCATTGCACTGCAATCAAGTATCAGGTGATGATGAAGGGCCACACACATGTGCCTACAGCCAGAAACAACCTACAGGCCGCTATACAGCACAGTTGATGTTTGCTTGTAGATCGTTGATGTGTTTCGTTATGTATGATTACTGCTGAGTTGACGGTTGGCAGATAAATGCGCCCGGCAATGCAATAACGGACTTTGCGAACGTTAACAGCATGCCACAGCTGACATTCGCAGACAAGGACTTGTTTGGCACACTTGTTCTGCGCATGCGCCGAAAAACCTGCCACCCGCATATTTGTCCTGTTATTTTGTTTTTAATTTGGCTGCTATCGTTCACCCTCTCAGCCACTGGACTAGCTCCTTGGAGCGAACGCTGTTCAAATTTGGGCACTTTTGTTTGTTCCTGCACCTTTGCAGGCTGCTATTTCCGGACAAATATTCTCCAACAAATAATGTTTCTTTTCACGTTGTCTACCCCTCATATGATTTACGACCATTCATTCCCGAGCATCCTGTATATACACACACACACACACACACATACATACATACATACATACATACATACATACATACATACATACATACATACACACACACACACACACAAGCTCACAGAAAATTGAGTAATTGTAGCCAATTTGGCTAGCTGTTACTATCTTTATACATTCTCAGTTCCCTTCCAGTGAACGTACACAAAATTGATGCGAATTCTTCGAAATATAAATCAAACACAAAAATAACTGTATACATTTTTCTTGTAATTATTTTCCGGTAAACTGATTAGCTTTTGAGAACATGTATCTCACCCGAATGCTTTTTGATGATTTCCCAGAAATAAAGAGTTTTTTTTAACACTCCAGAACGAGTACACCGGAGTACAGTACATTAAAACATGTGGAAATCTCGTTAGGCCTCATGAGACTAGTAATAATTTACTGTTTCACTCTGTCACATTGCATTAGCTAATGAATATTTACTCCAGCTCACATTTATTAGGCGAATAGACACGCACGGCTGCACGGGCAGTTTATATAGCTATCTTTGTTGATTTCTCATCTCATAATTTCTATTTTGCTTAATTTAGAATTCGTCATTTATTTTGTACATGCTGTTTACAAGTGAAACATTGACCTTTTATTTAATGAGTTAAGTGAATTATTTCACTTCGTGTAACAGATGATTGCAAAATACCGATTTAAGCAAGAACTTCCGACAACTGATTAAAGCTGGCCGTCGTGTAGTGTGTGAGGTAGTATTTTCACAGTAAGCGGCGACAGACTCATGCCCACTGTTGAACAAATCAAGGCGCAGCCTCAACGTTACTAAGTATATATCCTACGGCTTCTCTGGTTTATGTATTTCGGCCACTGTCATCAACAAGCAAACTCGCACAGTAGTCGTGAAACCTCAAGCACACGAACAGTGGAAATCAAAATTGTTCCAGACCTTGTCTTCTGAACTCGTATATTAATATGGGTCTGAAGGGGTTAATACTGTAAGTACAGTGCTACATAATACAGTAACAAGAAAAAAACAAAGAATAAGGGTTGGGAATTCCGTGTTGTTTGGGACAGGAAAATGTCGTGAATTCCAATGACCTGCACGTTAGAATTTCCTATCCTATTGTTACAGATACCATAGCAGCGATCAGCCGGCAGGTGGATCTAAGCGCGGAGCGGTGTTATGACAACTCTCTGAATGAGTGAGAGAGTTTGGTCAGCGCTTAACATCGAGGTCTTTAGCGCTGGTGAGGGATGATACGAGGTGAGTATGGGGCAGTGACGAAATGAAATTGAGGAGGGAGGGAACGGAAGAACATCGTCCGGCACGATTCCCACATGCGAAAATCCGGGTATCGTCCCCGTCGGGAATCGAACCCGGATCGCCTTGGTGGGAGTCCCCGACATCTCTCTGAAGGTTATTCTTACTATTGAGAGCAGGCTGACGTATCTAACGAGGGGGCAGGGCCACCGAGATGGTCGTTCATCGGACCGTCGGCTGGGGCACCTCCAGGTCGGCTTGGAAGCCGTCCCCCTGATGACCAACTCCGTCGTCAGAGGGCCGGACGTCTGGGACTCCACTCGTGGCCCGGGGAGGTCACTGCTGTGCTCATGTGCGATCCGTTTACGTGTCGACAGCAACCGTTCTCAGTGGTAAGCCGTTTGGAACTGAGTTCCAATATACAGTACTTTTATAAAAGCTTCCTTTAATCAGGCCTTACGCCAAGATTGTACGACGTCATTCGTAACGTCGTACTGTGTACGTTCAGTGTAAATTAAAGTTCCATCTAGTCAATTTTGTGGCGTCTGATAATTATCCTTAATCCCTGAAGGCAAGTAACCCAGGAGTCACAGTTGAGTATTGGAGACAGTAAGTAGCCGTCAGGCTGAGCACGCCACCCGTATTTTCACCCCGAGAAACGAACTGAATAGATAGACATAGTAAAGAGTGAATTGTTACTCAAGCCACGACCATTTGTCCTAAGTGGAACAGTAGACAATGAACGAATTGACGTGGCTGAGTATGCATAGGGAGAGTGAAAGATTTTGGTCAGCGCTCAACATCGAGGTCTTTAGCGCTGCTGGTGAGGGGTGACATGAGGTGAGTATGGAGGAGCACCGGAATGAAAGGGCGGGAGAAACAGGAGATCCCTGAGAAAACCCGCCGACCAGCGGCATCGTCCGGCACGATTCCAACATGCGAAAATCCGGGGACCGACCCCGCTGGGAATCGACCGCGGATCGCCTTGGTGGAAGGCGAATGGTCTGACCATTCGGCCACAGCGGCCCCTGAGTATGCTTAGGACAGTGGATTTAGCATGGGGGTAGTTGATTTCGCGAAATTTTCATGTCCCTACGTATCGTTAGTTAAACTAAGTGTAGTCTTTCGTAATATGAAATTCGGGAACAGATACATACCTATTCCCGAAACGTCACGTCTGTGGCCGTCGAAGGAAGCCTACTATTATCACGTGTGTTTGTATTCTTTGTATCGTCTTTATACAAACAATTCTGTCACTGTGTTCATTGTTGTTGTCCTCGTAATTATTGTCTTTGTCGAGCATTGTCGCCATTTTATGCATCTTGTTTGGTGCTTGTCGGTTATGACCTACATTTTACGTTTTTATTTTGTTTAAATTGTATACAGACTCTACAGAATAATAAGTACACCACGCGAGTATTGGGCTAAATCGAAGACGAAAATGCCGGTGGAAATATGTTGTAAGATATTAAATATTCGCAATGTGGCAACATAGCACTGTACATACTCCCCTCTTGTGCTCCACATATAGGCCTATCTTATTTATCTTACTACTACTGTTTGACCTGTATATTATGGGTGCAGGTTAACATCCTGAGCAGTCCAAATATGATTCTACGTTTAACGTTTACTTGACTATGTATGAAATAATACACAGAAAAAAAACTGTTTTGTGGTGGCTACAAAATGTTTTGTCAATGTGGACCTCAAAAAAATAATTTTGTAGTGGTTAAAAAAAATGTTTGTAGTCACTACAAAACTTTATTGGGGACCGCAAACCTTTTCTGTGGTCACTAAACTATATTGGTAAGATCCAATTTAACAAAATATTTTGCAGTGACTAATAAGTTTTTTTTTATAAGTTTACCTGATCGTGGAGTGCGAGAGAGGACTAACTCCGTGCAGTGTTGCTACATTGCGCACATAAAATGTCGTCGTACAAATTTTGTTATTAACAGTTTCGTCTCCAGTTTAGCCCAAAGTTCGCGTGGTGTGCTTGTCAGGCATTTGTTTCTGGACAACCTGGATTAATATTTCGAAAATTAATTGTGTGTTTGTTGACTACAGCCATTGCTGGCTTCCTTTGTTAGTTTCATCGATATTTTATATTTTTAATTCTTGCTAATTTCTCATATTGAGTCCTTTCATGTAACTGTGGGTTTTCTGTGACTCAGCAATGTTCGCCAGCAGCGACGTTTGTCCAACAAAATACTTCAACTTGTCGTGAGAGTTGTAGATAAGTAAGCCTCATCAGTGGTACGCGAAACAAGAAAATTATACATTAAACGTCACATAACAGTATTATAGATAAGCCAGCAAACTGATGTGATGGGAGTAAAGTAAGTAATAAACTTACCACAGTGAAGCGAACTCTTTTGAAGCATTGGTCATGTATTAATTTTTCCTAACCGGCTTGTATTTTCCTCCACTTCTCAACACAAACACAGCAGTAAAGTTATGTACACGAAGTATGTGTTCCACTGTACATACGCTTTAGTTGATGTCTGAAACCATAGTAAACATTTTTTTATTTTTAAATTATAATTTTTGACATAACTGTCTTTAGAAGTTCGAACGTTAACGTAAACCGTCTATGGATACGAATTTTTTTATTTTTTTTTTTATTTCAATGGCGATAATTTTTACGACTAAGCCAGTTACAATGTAGAAATGTGATGACAGTTTGTGTTTGTACGAGCTGCGTGAAATGTTGTCCTGGCCAGATTTCCGTGGGGAGGAGGGCAGTGCGAGAGAGAGAGATATACAGAGAGAAAGGTGACGGATGAAGTTGGAGAAAGTCCCGGGGAGGCGCGGATGAAAAAAGGACGGAAGGATGGACGGACAAGCGTCAGCGTCATGGAGATGTATAAATAATGCACCACCTCGCTGTTCGCCCGGGTAAATGGGCAGGGGGTGAGGGGGTGTAGGGTTGCTGGCAAAACTCCAAGCGGCGGCCATGAAACTTTGATGAGGTGTCCGCGACACAGAAATGAAAATCGGCTAGCTTTTCACGAGGACATCCCTGAAATGAAAATAAACATCGCAAATACCTTCCCTCTTCTACCCTGGTGTTTCCTCTTCAGCGAGCAGGTTGGACAGCCTGCGTAGGTTCGAGACCTGTGAAACAAGCCTCTATGATGTTTCCACAAGAACGATCTGAGCTTACCTTGAGAACGAATATTGACGGTAGAGCTCTCTTGTTTATACCGTGCATTCGATAATATTACTTTGGGATTACGGGAGAGCCAATACCACAAATATGTTTGACAGCTTAGTTAAAAGTGGGTTTTGCCGTTATTACTAGGCCCTACTTTTTTCAAGGGAATATATTATACGGTTTTGTTTAGAATTTATTTGTTTTATGGACATACGCCGTTGCTCATGTTTTGCTGATCAAACCTGTGTTGAATCACAAAGTACAAAAAAAGAACAAGGAAAAAAACAAATGTAAAACACACACAAAAAATAGAAAAAATTAATCCCAGAGGAATTGTCAGTTTATTTTATAATTATTATATTAGACAACAAAGATTTATACAGATAGAATTCAGTCGAACATCGACACAACACCCATACACAAAAGACAGACACAAATACAGAACCACATTCCCAATATGAAAAATCATGGAAATAGACAAACACCAGTGAACAGCGGACAACAAACAAAAGACAATAGTCAACACAACACGAGCTATAACCAACGAAAACGAAAAGGTTTCGTCTAATATGTCAACTAACAAAAAAAAATTAATTACATAATTTGTTAAAACCATGGCACAAAGTGCCTTGAAAAAATTAGCCAACATGATGAAAACAGTTTTATACACAACTGCCCAACATTTTTTTTTTACATATATTCTCTCGTTTAGGTCCAAAAAATTACTAACGCGAAAATAGTACAAACAGTTGAGCTTGGCCTTAGTGTGCAGCAGATAAATAATACCAACTGAAATCTACACGTTTTTGAAAGCCAATATGAAAAAACCGCAAAACAACACCCGTAGATAATGATATTTGCTAACTTAACGAGCAAACATTTACCCAGAATGATGCGTTTGTTAAGCGCTATGTCATGCGTTGCAGTTAAAGCTTCGCTATTTTGACGGCACAGACTGTTTTCCAGAAATACTTTACGCGAGAAAAATTTTTGCTCAGAAAGCTGGCATAAGCTATTGCTAAGAATGTTTTTTTTTTTAACTGGCTTTGATGAACCTACAATTTTAACTGACATTTTTAGTGCCGAATTATGTGCAATACCCTCTTAACAAAACCTCCTTAGATGAATAGTAATAATATAAAAGGAGACCATTTGTTATGGACTATTAGCATTAATGCAGACATGCGCGTACTGATTGGTTCGTCTACATTGTGATATTAAAAATGGAAATGTATAATTTATTCATCACTATCGGCAAAGTTAATCGTACTTCGTATGAAATACATACAATTTAGCCGAATTGGTATAGTAAACAAATATGTATACACGTGAGCACATCCATAAGTTACTTATGTATTGTGCGTTTTAAATGCATTATAAGTAAATGTGTTTAGTTTTAAAATATACCTGATACATACAACCCACAGAAAGAACATTATATTTTGTATTTTATTGTGACTGATATTACATAGTGTATACTGCAATGCGTACCTCAAAACTGTTGAACAAACTAAAGCGGTTTTCACAATAGAACGACGTGTTGCTCAGCGACGAACGTCAGCCAATCAGAGCCTTGATGGGCGTCGAGAACATTGCAAGAGCGGCTGACATTGGATTTGACGCCCATCACTCGCGACCGATACAAAAATTAAAAGTTGATTACATTTTAACACTCATGGATACAGACACGATTTTTTGGCGAAAAGAGTTTTACAAAATTTGGTTTCATCGCGTTATGGGCACATCTGCAGCTCTGCTACATCGTCTGTGATTGGATGATTTTACTCTCTCTTGCCTTGACAAATTACGGACGACCGGAGTCACAATAATCTTATTCTGATTGGTGCAGTCAAGTGGATAAACGTGTCTGAACAAAGACACGCTGCTAATAACCATAAAGCAGAACTGTCAATGTGCACGTGAGACACTGAAACAAAGTGGGGTAAATATATTTTCGCGACAAAATCGTGGCCTACTCATGAATAGAGATGATGGTTATAGATGACGGTTTATCGCGGAAAAACTTGACTGTTTGCTGGATGTCAACGTACGTTCAACTTACCATAATATTACTGGCTTTAGCTTGTACGTGGAGCGGTTACCCTATTTGACTGAGCCAATAAGAAACCCTCTATTGTAATATTTGATGCCTGTTACTGGTCTGCTGACAGCTACGTTGTGTCAGATGAACGTCACCCTATCATATGTGTTGAAATTAACTACAATGATTTCGAGGGTATATTTGCACAAAACATTTTTGCGATATACCATCATCTCTAATGATGGTTTATCGTGGGAAAACTTTACTGTTTGCTGGGTTTGAACTCACGTTCAACTTACCAGAAGATTACTGGCGTTCACTTGTATGTGAAGCTTTTACCCTATTTGACTGAGCCATTAATAATCCCGCTAATGTAAAATTTGATGCCTGTTATAAGTCTGCAGGCAGCTACGTTATGTCAGATGTGTATCAACCAATCATATGTGTTGCAATAAACTAATGCGTTTTCAAGGTTATGTTAGTACAAACATTTTTCGCGATATATTATACCATCTTCTCTACTCATGGATAGAGACTGGAAAAATTCGCGAGTTCATTGACCTGTAGGCTAGCTTCCAAGAATATTTGTGAAATATAGCAGACGGCAGTTGTCTATTTGGCTGTCTCAGTGAAATGGGCCTGCATTCAGGTACAGTTTTATTACTGGCTCAATACTTCCAGGAAGTGTCGAGTAAGTCAACGCTCAATTGTGAACTTTATACAAACCCATAGTTGCTGGAATTATAGCTTGCGCCTAAAAGAAAGCTCATATTTTTCAGGTCTCTACTCATGGAACTATTTTTTCATGTTAGAAAAAAATTAAAAATTATTTTTACACTAAAAAAATTACACTTAAATACCGGTATTTGTGTAAATCATTGTAATATATTGCGTAAGTTCGTTGAAAAGAATCTAATACATTATTTATTTGAATTGTTACAAGCATATTAAACAAATTATAATTTCACTATTTTACGCCCATGTGTCTTCAAAAGACTTTTACAGTTTTTAAGTTATTTCTCTAGGCAATAGATGACAGCACAAGTTCGTGTCGCCAGCGGCCGGCGATATTTCATCGCTCTATAATAAGATGTAGCAAGGATTTGTCGCTGGCAGCAGCAGCAAGCGTCAGGCATATCGCGCCGCTGTATTGTGAAAGCCGCTTACAGAATCCCAGCATATGCTAAAATTACAAGTTAGATTACAATTGTTTAAACATAGATACATGACGCTTCTACTTGATGCTATAAAATAGTATTTTCAGTAAGGGTTTATTACTTTAACATACGCAACACATCTTATTTGCTATCCTTCTCATTTACACAGAAATGCAAACGGCTGACACTAGTTTTGCTACACGAGCTCAAAGATACTGTTATTAAGAAATCTTCCCTTCGTTAGGAAAGCACATATTAGAACTTCCTCACATAAATATGGTATCATATCAATGCACGTCGGACGTGTGTGTCTATAAATATTAAACTATGTTTGTAACCCCCAAAAAGGCAACACCTAAGCCTACGTGTTTACAAAATTATACAAACAGGTAAGGTATTTTAGGTTTTATATATGTACACTTTAGGAGGTAGTTTATGCATATATGTATATGTATGCATGCATAAACTACCTTCTAAATCCTGGTATCTTAATATTTACACTACCACGTCATACATAGAACCGAAGTGTATTATTGAAATTGAATTTAACAACAAAGAACATAAGTTATCTCAACTGATAAACTGAGGAATAAATTTTATCGTAAGCCACACTTAACTGTCAAAGGCCGTAAATAGCTAATTACTAGACCTTGTGAAATTTCGAGAATTCAGTGACCTGCATGTTAGAACCAAATATCCTATGCATACTCAAGTCCCGACCATTTGTCAACTAGCTGCTACTCAGTGGAACAGCAGACAATGAACGAATAGACAGGGCTTGAGTATGCATATGACAATGGATTCTAACTTACAGGTCATTGGATTCGCGATATTTCACAATATCTACTAATAACAAAAAATAACTTACATTAATGTACTTAGTATTTAGTATTTACAAATTCAATTTATTTCAGTATTCTAGGTGTCCATGAATTTTAAGGTACTCTGATATGTTTATTACTAGGTACATATGTTTTGGTATATTAAAATAACGTTTAATGTAATAGAAAATTGTATACTTATAAAAAAGTTTAACCATAAAGTAATATTACGGCTTGTTTATCAGACAATGTTTTTTTCTTAACTTCTTACAAGCGAGAATCAAGGACAGGCATTAGATCTATTTAGAAATATTTTACATAACGATAATCTTATCGTAACGAAATGTGAATAATATCCTAATGTTTCGAAGTAAGATCCACAAAGATACCTGTCTATTCCAATTTACGTACCGTCAAGCAGGTACAATTTTTCTTTAAGGTAACTTTGAATGATTTAAAATATTTACTTTAGGGCCATTTAGCGAAGAAATAAATTACTCTAGTTTAACATTTAAGACATTTAGTTTGATCCATCCACACAAAGTTTGCCCTTTGTTCACCAAATAGCACTAATATAAATACTTTTAGTGGGACTTAGTAAACCACTGAGAGCAAAAACACCCCACTTGACGGTACTATAAGAGGATTTAGGTAAATACTAACGTGTATAAAATATCCACCTTTACCAACAATCTTCAAAAATGTCTCCGTTGATCCCTTTAAGTGTTACTGGCACAGAGAGGCGCGAAAACCTTATGATAATACGGACGTTTTATGTAGACATTGCTTTGAAATGAGTACAAGAATCGTAGCTCATTAATTTGTCATGAATTAATGACGTACGGCAAACAGCCTTGTGTTACACATGACTTTAATGTTGCTGTAAGCAGTAATAAACTATCGATGATTTTGGAAAGAAACACTGTTAAAAAAACCTAACTACTAAATAATATTTTACCTTCGTGAAAGGAAACATATTTTACTTTCATTTCTTTTAAATAATTTCGTCCCAAAATACAGGAGTCCATGACAACTTTTCTTGTATCAACAGAAACTAACTTTTATACCGCAGTTTGGAGGTAACAATGGAAAATACTTTTATCCAGGAACGGAAGACCACAAATAATATAGTCTCAAATGAATACGTAGCCGAGTGGTGTTGAACGTCCGGGAAGAAGATCTGGCGATAAGAGTACTAACGGTTTATCGAACATTTGAACAAACGCCCTCGACTATTGTCACAAAGAAGCAGAGCAGAAAGATAGCACGAATGTTTGGATTGTCTACATGAATGTTTAATTGTAATCGACGTTTGCGCCTGGTTCTGCAATGGCACGTTTCTCACCTCGCAGTGAACTGCTAGTCACGGCATGAAGATGTTGGGCTCAATAGACACCCTACACTCGGCTGTCAGGCCTCTGTACTACCTCAGTAAGATTGTTGGTGTGGCGCCAGTCAGGTCAGTGAATGAAGATCTTCGTGACAAGTACCAACTCTCTCCCACGTGGATGCTGTATTCTCTGGTGTTTTTTACCACCGTGACGTGGCTGCAGTATCATAATTCACCACTCTCTATACAAACATACTTCGATTCATCTTTGAATTTCCTGAACCACATCTTCTGGTACACGTATCACGTCGGCCTAATTATACTAGCCATACACTATCGCTGGCGACGGGCAAGCGTCCTTCTCGTCAGTTTCCAAGAGTTCGACGAAAGATTTGTCCGTGATAAAAGTGAACTTTACCGGAAAACGTTTGTCTGGCTGTTGATAGTAATTCAATGCTTCATTATTTTTGGCTCGATCCCATTCATTATTTACTTATTCGCTTCACAAGATATCTGGCAGAATATCATAAGTGAAGTTGTGTCAGCATATATGTATCTTATCTTCCGATGGGCATCGCTATTTGAACTAACGACCATGTTGTTTCTCGTGAAGCAAAGGCTAGATCTTGTCGTGGAGCACGTGTCTGATCTACCGACCAACTTTGAGGGAGGCCAAGTGTGTCATTTTCTTTACAAGCTGATGGCAACTTACTCTATGTTGTCGGATATTGCAAGTCGGATTAATTCTTTGTTTCAAACTGATGTCTTCGTGCATATTTTTGTCTTTGTTGTTTTTGCCATCATCCGCCTTGCGTACACAATAGCACATCAGAGTGAGAGTCAAAATGCAGCTGCTGAACTGTTGTACATAGTAGTCTTCTTACACATATTCGCCTACTTCTGTCGCATTCTTCTATTAGTGTTCCGTTGTAATGCGATCACTAATCTGAGACAACAACTGAGATTCCAGCTGGCAAAGATAGCTGTGCAAGTCAGTCAGGAGAGAGAAGCGTCGGAACTCATTCGTCAGTTTCTCCAGCAAACTGACATTCACACCCTTGAGTTCGTAGTTCACGGCTGTTTCACTGTGTCCAAGCGCTTACTGTTACCTTTCATAAGTATGATTGTAACTTACATAGTGGTGTTTCTGCAATTTAAAGTCACCTAAAAATATCAGAACAGTATACTATAGGTGTCAGAGTACCAGCTTCTATAAGTGAACAAAGTTTTCTTTCTCACAATTATAGACTTTACGTGCAAGTAAGCTAATGTAAGCATGCTTTCAAATTTGTAAGCAAGCAAAAAATATAACCTTTTTGAAGCTAAACGTTTTAACTTTGACGTGTCAAAAGACATTGCCTGTGATTACTGCATGTAAAGAATCAATGTAAACAAATTATTGTCATTGGTGTTTATACTATGTTTTACACTGTGTGTGCACATGCTGGAACTGATATAAAAATGTGTAAAATATTCTCAAAAAAATCCATTTTCTGAAGATAAGCTTGTTTTGAAACATGAACAGAGTCCCGTTTATGTAACACGTACAGCATATAAACATTTCTATACATCTGTCTTACTATTTTTTTTAAGCAGGTTGTACTGATGTGTGGGTAGTGTAAAAGAAACTGAATTTCTTACGGAAAACATTACCATTATTGTATGCCCGTTGGTGACGTTCATAGCAGTTTTCCTCTCCTTACTGCCTCGCCTTTTTATCTAGTCTCTGTCCTACCTCGAGGTCATCATACCAACTCGTTATTCACTGCAAGTTATTACATACTGTCTGTATCTACTGTAGCTTCACTACTTTGTAAGAGAGGGGCATGGAATCGTACACTAATTCAGAGTTGACGTACGTGGTGTTGGTGGTTGGTGAAACTAGAGGAAACAGAAGGACACGTTGTACAGCAGCCAACAATATCCTGCACGACACCAGCCCAACAGTCACTCGTTCTGAAACGTTACTCAAAGCGATTACTATAAACTGGCACTTTTTGAGGCGATGTGGACGTGGTCAACAGAGGAGTGTTCAAACCCCACATTTTGAAGATACAGTCTTGGAGAGTGTAGAGAACGACCCTTCTATACCCGCCGTACGATAAGTTGATACTTCTATAAACAAACCGTTGAAATAAATTACTAGGAATACTTCCGTTATTACCATACAACTATGTAAGCAAATAAAAAAAGCAATACGGTGAGCTAAATGGGCTAAATATTAATTTTATTTTTACACGTCCTCGAGTACGAAAATTGTTCGTAATAATTATTTTAAAAGTGAGTTAAACACGTCTGTAATACGATAGTTGGAGTATGGTTGGGTTGGCATTGATGTCGTACAAATAGTTCTTCTGTACTTTATGAACATCGGCTAAAATATTGAAAATCGTTTAATGGAATATGTACATAATGTGTTCACTTTCAAACGTACATTTACATTTAGCATATATTACAATATTTTAGAGATGACGTAGTTAGTGATGGCGGATGAACAATGTACAACGGCTTGCAGTGCGGCCGTCAGTTTGACAATGTTATTGTTGACGTTTGGCGGAAGGATACATGGTTGGTGTGAAAAGAGATCCAATCTAGGAGCAGAACTTCCAAGTATCAAGTTACCGTACGGCGGGTATACACAATGTGACCCTACCCGAAAGCGGGAGCACGTACGTAGTGGATTTTAATTTTCGCTAGGGAGCTGAAACACAGTAGTTGTAGCCCAGTTCCAAGAGGCTTACCAGAACTGCAGCACTGGCGGTAATCAGTCGGGGTCGCGCGAAAGAACACAACTGACCTCGACGAGTCACAATGGAGTTGGTCACCGGGGGAACGCTTCCCAGCCGACCTGGAGATGTCCCAGAAGCTGATGGACCGGAGAATGACGTTCTCGGTGGCCCTGCCTCCTAGTTATAATACAGTATGTTCCAAATTGCATATCAATAACTATGGTGAAGAATCATCGCAGCTAGAAAAATAAATTTCTTTATAAAAATACAGGTCCGAAAACGCACTGTTACTCCTTTACAGTTCTCATGACTCAAAGTTCATTGCGCACAGACTGAATCCTTTTACTGTATAACGCTACATCTGACAATGCCTACCGTCCAATTAAATACTACTTGTATGTATGGTATGTATTTGCCAACAATACCTGCAATGGCATTCCACTTTATCGCAATCCACCCCGCACGCTATGCACTATACACGAGGTACTATGAATTTCAGTGCAGAAATGGTGCATTTTCGGATCTGTGTTCAGGGCACCGCTGATATTTACTGGGTAGCGTAAAGTCAGAAATGGCGCCTCTGACAAGTTTACTATATTTATAGCCAGACATGTCCATAATATTTTTTTCCGGTCTGGGCATGAATATTTGGTCTTTAATAATCAACGAAATATAATGCTGACATACGACACATTAATAACCACAATTTGAAAGTTGGAATGAAGTACTATAATGAAGCTGCCATATTTCTATTTTCATTTGTATCCCATCGCATCATTTTGCTTTCTTGTAAAATTGGATAAGATAGACTTGTCCAGTGTTGAAAGTTTGCTATTCACTTGTTGTCGGAATGAGACTATTAAATACACGCTCGATGCTTCCAAGTGTCGCCGTCGTCTTCTTCTCGAAGCTGCTACAAAACTCCTGCTAATTCACTACGTCACTCACCTGACTTTCGAGTGTACATAGCTACTGGCCACGGAATAAGTTCCTCGTGTACACCGGCGCGTGCACATGACGTAGCGTGATAGGCACGTCTGCCTCCGCTACCGCGTGTGTGCAACAAAAAAAAAACCGTTGTCTCAGCGTCTGCTACACTTTCTCACCTGTTACCAGTTCTACAGGTAACACTGCACCAATGACTAAAGGCGGTCGAACGACAGTATCCAGAGCTAAAAATGTCTGCCAAAGGCAACAATTTCCATGTTCCCTAAATGCAATATACATATATAAAGTGTAAGTGGGAAGGAATACAGCTTAGAGCGACATGAGGCCAGTGCAATAGCCCGCTCACCACCTAACCATACGTTTCTCCAGTTGTTTAACTTTATTTCTCATACCATATTCTTTCAATGCACATTTTAACTAGCAAATCCTGTAGTGAATGCACACATTTCAGTCCTGAACTATTGAGAAGCACCGCTATGTTGTTTCAGTACTTCCGGTATGTGCTTCGTTAGGTCGTCGTTACTCAGCGAATGTTGCCTGAGAGTTCTAGTTAGTGGTAAGATTTGTGCGATAGCTTTGTGTCTTAATTTATGAATAATTACACATTTGATCAAATATGAGGTGATGTGTGATAACATAATGTAAGTCAATATGAGTTATGTTATGTGTATAGATACGAACACGTGCTAAAGTCCCGTTTGTTAACTATGAACACTGGGTATTGCCCAGACATTAACTACATACGTTGAAAGTTCTTTGCGTGGCTATGACCAACACTTCCAACGCTCTCGAATTATCACTAACAAAGGCGAGGACTTCTCTACACAGCGAGGTTCCCAACGCTACTATAAGGTATGGAACAATGCAGGAAAGAAGAGGGCGAGGGGAAACGGAAGACCACTGAGAAAGTCTGTCGACAAACGGTACGCGAATACTTTACACAAAAGTCAGGGCTGGCCTTTCCGGTAATCGAACCCTTATTGTGAGAAGCGAGCTTCCTATCCGCTGTGCCAACCGCGGTCGCTTCCCTCTACAAACAAAAGAAAGACTACTAACACTGTGCATTCTCCCGCAGCAAAACATGTCCCTGATTCGTGTGTCAGACCCACTTTTAGACGAATCAGGAAAGTCAGAGTCGCAGAAGATCGCCAATTTGGGTTTAGTGGGCTGTCTACTCCATATCCTTGGCGCAAAACAGTGGGTAGGGATTAACTTGCTAACTTTTGTTACGTGATATGTAGTGTGAGTGATAGCTTTTGGTCAGTGATGGTAAAAGGTGATATTATGTGAAAATGGAGCAGCGCCGGAATGAAAAAGGAGGGGGAAACTGAAGATTCCCGAGAAAACCCGGTGACCAACGGCATCGTCCGGCACGATTACCACATGTGAAAATCCGGGGGCCAACCCCGCCGGGAATCGAACTCGGATCGCCTTGTTGGAAGGCGAATGGTACGTGAGGCTTAACTTAACATGTGTGTCACTTTCGACGTTTCTTTTCATCTCAGTGCGCCCCACCCTGCTTTAGTATCGTTTTAGACTGTAACCCGCAAAAAAAATTGTTTTGCCCAAAAACACTCGAAAACCCCTAATCATTTCATTCAAAACTTGTAATTTCTATTATAATATTTTCCTCTTCTCAAATGCCCTTCCGAAAGCGATATCGTAAATGGTATAATTGAGCACCGCCTAGTATATGTAAATACCAATCCTTGGTCCTGCTGGGGTGGGCGCCGCCAATGTCATTCTTGTAAGCACTGTTGCCACATTGCAGCCCGCGGGTTTTCTTTAGGGACAGCTACAGTACTGATCACTGGAGTATACAAACTATGTATGAATGGCAACGAGGCACGTGTTTTCTCTTCCGAATCCATCCCGGCTGCCACAACTTTATAGTACCCCTTAAATTACCCTACACGTGGCTCTTGGGAGGTGTTAATAAAGCAACAACATTAGCCGCTGGATCTATACTTGGATTTTTTCAATATCCAAACAATTAGAAAATACACACTTATATGATAAAAATGACTCCAACTGGATATGGCTCTTTTCATATCTCAAAAGATAACCTTTATCTTACCCCAAAGATTCTACAGGGCAACATTGAAGGAATAAGTCGATCAAAAAGTGAGTACCTAACAAAAGTAGCAACCAACCACAATGTAGATGTTGTTCTACTGCAATAGACCCACTATGAAAACCACGATCAGCTTTATGCTGGATGTAAGAGTCCAAAATGTTGAAGGAGTGAACATTTATGTATTTAAGATTTTTATTCTATTATTTGTAGACGTGTTTAAACAACATCGCAACCTTGTATCTTCAGGTCATACGAAATAATAATACATATGAATAAAGAAGTGACACTACCTACCTCACATGAGGCGAACTCAAACAGCAAAAGCTTGATAAACGGTGGGAAACCATTCGCCAGTCAGTACAACCAAACGACCCTAACAGAACTGAATCCAACCAATAGAGAATCCCCAACAACGCACAGTAACCAATCGGACAATTATGTCCATGTCTGGAGGCTTTAACCGCCGAACACCAACCAAGTCCACTAACATTGAAGATAACACCGCGATATTTTGTTTTTGTATAACTTGTTAGATTTTAAAATTGCCACTACAGTGCATTCAGTTCAACTTATTTGGATTTGGTTAAGTGTACAATTAATTTTTTTTTTCATCGAATACAGACTTTGATCTGCTAAGAATCATTTACTCTGCTCCAGAGCAGGTAAGCGAGGTGCCGATCGAAAAGCTGCTCTCGTTTGTATTTGGACACGAGTAAACTATACTCGGGTCAGTATTTGTATAACAGAAGCCCTCGTGAGATATTGTAAACGCCTGTAGTCGTGCGGCCATCGCCTGAAAACAGGGGGGTTTAATTATTCACACAATAAGGCATTCACTGTTCTTCATAATACTCACGACACTGGAGTAATTTCACATTCCACAAAAGGTGGAGGGAGGAAGTGGATAGTGAACTTGTAGATGACTTAAATTCTATACGTGGGGTGAATGCCGATGACATCTTACGCTGTTACAGAGGAATGAGCATACGTAACCGCTTCGACATTCCCCATCTCACCATGCATTCACCACATAACTTCGTGTTCGGAGTTCGTGAAGCTATTGCGGTTTCCTCAGACTCTGAGAAGAATGTGGTTTGCTCAGTAATATTCAGTGGCGAAGCGTGGTCGTGTTCCAAGGCAAGCACTATGAGATATGACTATACACTTTGAGCACGTGGCATAAGTTGTTGTCGAGACATCAGTGTATTACTGGAGAATTAATTCCTTTCTACTGGCTGTGCAGTGTATCTGCTCCCACCAGTCAAATAGTTCCACAGACAACCGAGTGTTCTGTGTAGTCACTGCTAATTACCGCTTGTACTAGCACACATCACGCTTCGCCACTGGTAATATTGAGCGCGGTTGTGAACATTCATACAATGACAATACTCGAAGCTCCAGATAATACTGAACGGTTCGAAAGTAATATGGAAAATAATAAACAGTACGTTGCATTGATATTGATTGCATATGAATGTGGTCGCCTGGCCAAGCCGCTGAGCGGTGTGAAAAACTACGGCAGACACCCGGGGTCTCTAACTTTGGATACTGGAAGTGGCTATGTCTCAAAACATAGCAATCCCCACATCCCAAGACATTAAAACGTTTTGAGGGGGGCCGGGGGTGCTCCACCGGAAAATTTTGGGTTTCAGGGTGCAAAATGGTGCAATTAAAGGAGTTCCCAAGCTAAAAAAAATTTGAATATAAAATAATGTTTTAATATAAAGTATGCTTTAAAAGTGAAAACATTTGTGCTGATATAAAATCAATTAACCTCATTTTTATGATCCTGCTTTCATATTGTTGCAATAAATAATTTATTGTGTATGTTAATGTAGCGTTGTCTTTTATAAAGCTTTAGGAAAAGATGAGGTGATCTTTTCAACATGACCATTTTTTTTGGAGCAGTCTCGGGAGGAGCCCCCGGCTGACACAAATTTATTCGTAAACCACTCATTTTAGGGTGTGGTCTACCGCAATTTTCATCACCATTTTTTATTTGTACCAGATTTTTTTTCTTATTTTAGACACAAACTGTGACTAAATTTGGATCTTATGAAATTTTTATCACTCATAATTTTCGCATAATGGCTTGTTAAAGTCAAAATGTGTATGTTTCTGTTTTAAGGACTGCACTAAAACCAACCGATATACCAAACTGAAAAAATTCACAGTGGATAAAGTCGTCGCAGGCTACAATGTCGCGCACGTAAAAACAATTTTTTTTTTGTATTTAGATGAAAATACTAAAAGTAAAACTAAAAATTTTAAAAAAATTCTTTATATTTTTCAGTATATAATATTTTACTTTGTGATTTAACATATCTACATTTGTAGCATACAACATCGTTATTCACCGTGATTTTTTTCAGTTTGGTATTTGAGTTGGTTTTATTGTCGACTTTAAAACGGAAACATGAAAATTTTGGTTTTAATGAACCATTGCGTAAAAACTATGGGAGATAAAAAAAATTTATACGAGAAAAATTTAAGTCACATTTTTTGTCTAAAACAAGAAATAAAAATATCTTGTACAAATATAAAAATATAATTATATATATATATATTTATATATAATATTGTGATAGTCTACCGCAATTTTCATCACCATTATTTTATTTTTATTTGCACCAGACATTTTTTTTTCTTATTTTAGACACAAAATGTGACTAAATTTGGCTCTAATGAAATTTGTTTATCTGTCATAGTTTTCGCGTAATGGCTTGTGCTGAAACTCAAAATTAAAATTTTAAAAATTCTATATATATTTTTTTAAAAATACAAATAATTTTTTTCTTTAATTTTATAAGCATGTCATTGTAGCCTGTAATGTCTTTATTTACTGTGATTTTTTTTTGTATTGGTATATCAGTTGGTTTTAGTGTGGTCGTTAAAACGGAAACGAGCAAAATATGACTTTAACAAGCCATTACGCGAAAACTATGACAGATAAAAAAATTTCATAAGAGTCAAATTTAGTCACGTGTTGTGTCTAAAATAAGAAAAAAATGTCTAGTGCAAATAAAAAATAAAATAATGGTGATGAAAATAGCAGTATACCGCGCCCTTAACGTGAATGATGCTTGCTTAGGAATAGCAGTCAACATTACACGCGTGTGAACCATTATCAGGTCTGTTGTTTATGTATAGCACTTATTTACTCGCGGCCTAAAGTGACAAAAACGGATGGTTTTGCGGTTCTTTTAAGTGATGACAATCTTGGTTCAGAATATATAAAAAAAAAAAAAAGTATAAGCGAATACAACATGCCATAATATCAAACATTACGTCATGAAATGATAGGGTCTCCTCTGAATGTCTCATAAGGGCGAGTTCGGCGTGAAGACTGCACTACACGCCAATTCACTAACTAACTTGCGCTTAGAGGTTAGGCTGATGTGTGAAGAATGTACGCTGTCGCCCTTAAGGCGGCCGCCTGGCTGGCGATCGAACTGCGTGCAGCGTGTTCGGAGTTACTTTTTTTTCTCAGAGACTAGTAAAGGTGCGTCCACAATGCTTATCTACGAAAAAAAAAAACACTTTAGACTACTTATGAATGTGACTTTCAAGACACCACGTACATTGGAAACATTACTTTAAAGCACTCCAACTTGGCTAAAAACGTTTTTTTCACACGGTTGTTTCTCGAGATATATATAACGGAATTGTTCGAAACTGAGGTCTTCAAGTACGTTGGACTTTGCTACAGTGACGCGTTCAATAAAATGACAGGGTCACCGCTTAAATGCCCACAGGAAAACCTTTACGGTGGGAACACTGTGCGCGCTTTTACGACTTTGGCCGTAGAGGCGATATTACAATACATGTGTCGGCCGACATAGCTCGTAGCGCCTCATCAATTTTCGTCTCACACACACAAACACACTCTTCACCAGGCGGCAGCCTTAAGGAGCTTCCCTACCTGCGCTTCAAAAGCGTTGCAGCAAATTACGGCTATTATTTTTTAACGAAATTATTTAACGCACGTTACAGCTGTATATCTACGAAAAGAACACACACTTCAAACTATGTCGCTATATCTTTGAAAATTAGGCACATTTATTAGAAACCTCATTTTCTGACCACTCAACATGGCCGAAAATGGCTTTTCCAGGCTGCTGTATTTGTAAAAATAACAACCGTATCCGAAAAAACAGAACTATATAAACAGGTGTCAGACTTTTAACTATGGTCTCCATGCATAAAACAATGTGGTCACTGCTTAAAGTCCCATTGGAAAAGGGACAGTAGTAAAGCACTGCATGGCTTGCACGGAGAGGCGATAATGTATTACATACGTCAGTCAACGGCAACCTTACCGCGCCTACCTCACACACAAACGCAGCCTATCTAGGGATGCCCCTTAACTCTCCTCGCCATTTGGACACGAGCGCGCAAAATACGTTCACCCAGGTCCTAATTGAGAGTTATGAAATGTTTACACTAGTTTTCAGTTACATGGAAGGTTTCGTATTTAAAATAGTAAAGATGGAGGCATAATGGCTCGCAGGAAATTTTAACCAGTACTCAGTTTATACTGAACAACCTATAGTACAGTTTCAACAGTGGGAAATACGCTGTTATAGGCGGTTCAGAATGAAGTGAGCACTCAAAAGAGTTTTGCTAAAAGTTACATTTCCAGCCAATGCGTATCTTTCCGCGCGTTATGACTAGCGACAGGACGTGTCTTACCTGACACGTCACTTGATGTTTAAACGGGTAAGATAAATTGTGCAATCAGAATTAATCTATAAGGTTTAATAAAAAAGGTTTTTTAATTATACAAAATAGAGTTATGTCGATTTCAGTTGATATTATTTTTGTATTGAAATAGGAAAATACACGGAACTATGGCCGTGTTCGAATTGGTCGTCTAAGGGCCCTTACCACGCTTCAAGCCCTTAAAAAATGCATCGCGGAAGTGACGTCACACACGCCGCTGTTCGAATTCACAGCAAGGGCTCACATGCACCCTAGAATGTCCCCTTCAGTTAAGGGGACGAGCCACTTACCCTGCCCTACGTCCGAATTCACAAAATGCAACCTACTTCATGAAGGGAACAAGGGCATAGGACTCAAGAGAAAGTGATCAAGGACACATTGCACTGAAATCGAACACGACCTATGTTGCGTAATTTCGCTGCCAACAATACAAGCAGTAAAGCCACTATAGTTAATGTTGAATTGTATGCAGTAACGGCTAGTGATATTTTTACAGATTAAATTTTCAGTGCTCACTTTATACCCGAATGACCTATAACATCAAATAAAAATACATCAGTTGAAACAGCAGTATCTCCAATTTCTTTCCAGGTATCTACATGTTTATGCTTGCGGTGGGATAATGGCACTTTAAAATACAACGTGATACATAAATTAAAGCTAAACCATTAACCAAGTACAACACAGGTTTTCAAACTCGAAAAGAGAAACTAAAAGTGAGTTTTTTTTAAGATAATCTCTAGCGTTTTAAAAAATAATTCACCTTAAATACACAACTTTGTATAAATGTTTGCTCCCGAAATTGAAAAGCAGTTTCTAGTATTGCTCCTTTGTTTTGTTTTTTTAATTGGCTTTACAATGAATGTATGTGCCATGCCGTCTTTATTATTCAACTCCTTCGAAGAAATGCAAATTTTTGCGAATCGCCAATTATTTGTTAGAACGACGTCACATATAATTCAAACTTATATGTTTTAATTACTTAATTTATAGTTAAACAGGATAATGACGCGTAAAAAACAAAGCAAATTTAAAGCAATGTTACTCAAATGATGATTGGTCACGCGATTTCGAAAGTTCAAACAACACAAACACAAAAAAAAAAATTCAGATTACAGAACTTGCTCCCGGTTGCAAGAGAGTATTTTGTTATCAATTCATTAAAGGTTTCGAGTATATTCAACAAGTAATTTGTTTTAACGTGTGTTAATTTGAGCGCTCGGATTCATACAAATCGTCAAATAGATGGGGAATTATTTTCATTTTTATCAAGGCTATGATATCTGTAAATTTGTGGTAATTAAGACATCAGTTACGTGAGTTTGCTTATAAAAACATAACATGTTTCGCCCATTAAACTGCAACATTAAAGAAACAGCAAAACAGTATAGTTATGTCCTGAATTAATCACCTATGTTAATAACGCTTCAATTATACGCTTATATTTTTCTCTAAGGCTTCACACGATGTCAGGAAATGTAATATTCAGGATGCACTGAAATGAACGCTGAATGCATGTCTGTATCGACACAGCATCTAAATCGATTGAACCAAACTTTGTTTGCATTCCGGTTATGCTGTTGTATGTTTTTTTTATCTCACTTCTATACTTATTCCTTGATTTATCTCGTTCCCTCTCTCTTTTTTTTTGTCATACTTCACGTACTAACTCTTGTGATTCATGACTGTCCGTAAATTTTTTGCCATCGCTTTAAACCTTAAAGAAGACGATAAAGGGCTTCATTTCGAGCTATTTAAGAGAGCAATGTGAAAAGCGAATAGCTGTCAAAAAAGCTATGCAGAATAATGAGATTTTAGCATGCTATTAAGATACAAAAATGAATGCCTGTTTTCAAAATTTTGTTAACATTCTTACTTACGTAAAGTTTTAATAATAAAAAGGACTAGCCTATATTTGAGCAAGGCTGACAATACGCAGAAAATAAAGTAATAAATGTATCGGGAAAATAGGAACTAGCTAGTTACCTATCACCTTAGTTTGTAGCCGATAGTTTGAAGAAAGAAAATGTTTTACACTTGCATGACTTATGCACGTTTACTTGATGAACTGAAACAATACATTTGAGCGAGAAAAAAAACCTTCCCTGCCTCAAAACCCTCAACACCTACCTACGTAAACTGCAAACCTGTCTAATAACAGAAGGGTCTCAAATTTCCGTTGGTGAAGGGAAGAGTGAGGATATTTTGGTCAGCACTTAACATCGAGGTCTTTAACGCTGGTGAGGGGTGACATGATGTGAGTATGGAGCAGCGCCGGAATGAAAGGACGGGGGAAACGGGAGATCCCCGAGAAAACCGCCGACCAGCAGTATCGTCCGGCACTATTTCCATATCCGAAAATCCGGGGACCGACCCCGTAGGGAATCTAACTCTAATACCATGGTGAGAGGCAAGTGCTCTAGGTATTTCATCAACCACGTTTCCTTTTCGTTGGCTGCTTGCAACATCGGTCTAACGTACAATGCCAGACACCCCCGTGAGACGACCAGCATTTGGAAATTCGTGCAGATGTTCAACACCCTCTTAAGGCACCCGCCTGGATAGCGCTCAAACTGCGAGCAGTGTGTTCGGAGTTACGTTTTTTGTCAGAGATCAGTAAACGTGAGTCCATAATGATTATACGAAAAGCAAACACACTTCACACTATTTGTGAATGTGACTTTCAAGACCACGCACATTGGAAGTATTATTTTAAAACACTCTAACTTGGCTTTAAAAAAACGGGGGTTTTCACGCGGTTGTTTCTCAAGGTTTATGTACAGGATTTTTTTTTTTTTTTCGAAATTGAGGTCTAAAAGTACATTTGACTTTGCTATCTTGAAGTGTTCAATAAAATGACAGGGTCACCGCTTGAAGTACCACAGTAAAAATGTTACGGCGGGAACACAGCACGCGCGTTTACGACTCTGGGCGTAGAGGCGATATCACAATACATGTGCCGGCCGGCAACGCTCGTAGCGCCTCATAGATTTTCGCCTCACACACACAAACATACCCTTCACCAGGCGGCAGCCTTAAGTCATAAAAATAATTCAGAGGAACAATATGCCCTCCGCGACCGAATGATTTGTGGTACGCTACGTTTTAATGACGGAACAATGAAGACTGCTTCTCAAACTCGGATGGTCGTAGCAATGTTGAGGGCGTCGAGAGTAGGGGGAAAGGGAAGAGGGAATGAAACAGCCATTACAGACATAAATACAAAATTACATGATGAGCTCGCGAACGTCACAAAGAGCATCGCAAATGGCGTAAATTTTGAAACGAGTTTCTTTTTTCCCTTCGACGGTTAAGGAGGGCTGGGGGTGCTTTATGGGCTCCTATAATGTCTTCCGAGAGGGTAGACAAGGTCGACATTAGAGTTATTAAAAACTGGGCGAACACGGAACTCACCCCTTCTCTTCCCAGAGGCTGAAACACTTAAGACGTCATCCCCCCTCTACTTTCACCTCTCTTTTCTTTGTCCTTCCTCTTGTCTTCGGTCCCCTCGCATTGTCCGCACCGCATCAGCTAACGCAGACCGTCTCCTCGGCACCCCATCCGAAATTTCATTAAAATTCCATTATGTAGATTTTCTGTCCCGAGGGTGGAAAAGGGTGGCCGGGGATAACAAAGCATCGCTTGAAAAACGGGGCATAACTTGCCCGGGCTTTTGGGGAAGCTGGTTGACATTATGTACTATTAGGGAGAATGAAGGGTTGGCTGCGTTCAGGTTAATGACATCTAAGAATGAGAAAAGGTGAATACAAACGCAAGGTAATGGGTGTTCTAATGTAGTTTTGTTTTCCCAAGGCTGGGAAATGTGTTATTATTTCATCATAATAATTTTCAGGTAAGTTGAGTAGGTGAAATTTTAAAAGTAACAACTTATATTTCAAAATTATTATTCAAGGTTAAAGTGTATTTTATAAATGCTAGGTCTTCAAGGTTATTGTTTTCGAATCATCGGATGTTTCATCCACGTAGCATTTATTTTAGTATGTTTTTCTGGGGCTGCATCGGGAGCTAGAGTTAAACGATTTTTGGAAAATTTGTCCTTTTGAGGAGTAGGAAACACGTCAATGCTATTAAAGAATTTTTTTTTTCAAGAGTTTGTAACTTGGCGCTGATGGTGCGGCGTGAACAGAAACGGAATACATTCGTGCGCTTGGTGCGTCATGGCGTGAATGGCTCTATAGCGTTCTGTTCGTGATCTCCACGTCCCCGCTTCTAACTCCTTCCCTTTCCCTTGTATCACTCATTGTAAAATTACTTCCTAAACAGTAGTGTAAATTACTAACCCATACACATTATGGGACAATTTCAATACTCCAGCTTGTAAAGAGAGCAAAGATGAGCACTGTAACTTTACATGCCTAGTAGCACCAGTGTGCATTTGACTGTCCACTACACACGTATGGGAACGCAACCACTTATGTATGTAAAACAATGTTATCAGACCTACTTTCTTAACACTTCTATATATTGGTATGTAGAATCCCTCAGGGATACTCGAGCGCAGTGGGTGATTGAGTTAATTCTTTAAGATAAAAATGCACAACAGAGACAATTGCATTAAGAGGGCGTGGTACATAATTCAACGCTAAAAGCATTAATCTATAACTGCAGGTTTCTTGAAGCCAATTTGCTAAAATTAATCAATAGCAATCCTGGACAATAGTTTTAGCAAACGTTTAAAAAAAATTGTTTCCAGTGTTACGAACTTCTGAGGCACAATCTCTGACGCCGGAACCTCGTGCATTTAACTGCAGTGCAAGAGATCATGCGTAGCGAATTAGTAATTTTGAATAAATATTTACCTATAAAGTTGGCAAATGCCATTATCTAGGATTGTCATTGAGTATTTTATCCATATTGGCTTCGAAAAAAGCGTAGAAATCAATTGATGTTTTCAGCGTTTATTTATCTACCACGCACTCTCAAGGGACCTCCCAAGGTAGGCTGCGTTTGTGAGTGGTAAGGTTTCCGTTGGCCGACATAAGCAATACATTATCGCCTCTCCGCGCAAGCCACTCAGCTGACGTGCAGTTATTTACTATTATCCTTTTCTATGGGATTTTAAGGAATAACCACGTCATTTTATCTGTGGTTAGCATAGTTCAAAGTATAATGCTTGTTTGTATAGTTGTGTTTTTCGAATCCGGTTGTTATTTTTACAGAAACGGCAGTATGAAAAACTCATTTTCGGCCATTTTGAGGGGCCCGATAATGTTTTAAATTAACGTGCTGAATGTTTGCAACTAACTTACGTAGTTTGAAGTTTATGTTCTTTTCGTAGATATACAAATATAATGCACGTTTAGTAGTTTCGGCAAAAAATAATAATCGCAACTCGCTGCATCGTATTTCAATCGCAGATAGGGAGACCCCTTAACGTTATATTCAACATCTTATACATGAGATAGCTTCCCCTCTCATTACAGTACGTCTTTACATATCCGTCGCCGTCAACATAATGCACTTCATACACCTCTCTATATAGTCCGGGAGGCTGTCCTCCCCTCTACTCTCGATCTTACGTGCACCAATCATGGCGTCCCAACGAATTTGAACAAATTACATCATCACAAGTAAACATGAACCTTATCCTACGTCTTGCCTGCAAGCTACACCTCCTCAGCAAAGTTTTATATATTACAGGAGCTTCGTTAAGTTTTGTGACGACATGCTCTCTTTACGTGGGTATGTGACCACACTTGCCTCACCCTTGAGTAAGTACACAAGTCATCACAAACTTTAACGTAAAAGGGCACATCGCCGGAAGGGCCATTTGATCATGTTACTGAATTAAGGCTTGATAGTAGAGAGTAGAAGCAAAACCTGAAATTTAAATGCTTTCGTACAACCAACCAATTTACATTTAAAGTACACACTCTCATAATACTGTTCATTCCGGTTAAGCACCAGTGCGATAATTAAAGAGGTGAATAGTCCATGGTAGTCCGTGCCCACAAATAATCGTAAATACTATTTTAAGAGAGTCAATAATAAGCAGGAAATATTACGTTCTTCTTAACACGCAAAGTCCAGCCCGATGTATTGGCTTATGTATGATTGCAGACGCATACCTTATTAAATTAAGCTAGTCCAGTCCACGTATTTGCATGTCGGAGTGGCGGCGATGAGTAGCAGTCCCATTTTGCTAAATGTTACGTTGCTGTCGATATTGACGTGCGGAGTGTTTGCCGTAATCCTTATTTCTTGTAGCCCTTGCTGAGAGTTATGTTGAAGTACGTCAATTGCTCACATAGCAATTCGCGAAGCTTCCAGCTTCGCCCACATTCAAAACCCCGTGCCAACTTAGACGTCTCGACGGCCGTTAAAACACCGGCATCGTTGCTCACGTCGTACCCTCTTGCTCGCTGCTTGCCAAGTCCCTGCTATTCCGTCACGCACACACTGTCTCTCGCGCTTACAGCGCTCCACTTGGGCACTAACGTAAACTCATTTGAGTGGGCAGTCTTTGTGGGCTAGTATTAAATAAACTATAATACATCTTATCATAATTACGTACTAAATACAATATAATACAAATACAAAGTATTACGCAAACGTGCCCTTTAGAATATTAACGCTAATTGTTGAATATACCAACAAACACTCATTAGTAACTTTCTGGGGGCCAGGGTTGCCAACTGCAACACGGCACCAAACCCTGAGACAAGACCATTTGTCTCAATCACCCCCTCAAGAAAAAATAAATTTTAAATTATCACAAACATGTTAAAATTTCTGAAAATACAACGTTACCATAGATCAAAACTCTCATAATCAGGTAGGCCTACTATCACCAGCAGGTACTAACACAATCAGATACCATCTTAAGGTTAAGAGATGCCACTCCGCATTAAAAACTTTAAACAATGCGTACTAAAACTCTCATATCCTCTCGGCTTTAAAAGATACAGATAGCACACACAAAAAATATTTTAACCCCAAAGAACAAGAAAAAGATACAAGAAGAATTTAAACAACAATACTCAAAAAGACGAAGATAAGAAGTTATCACAATAACACCATGAAATAGGAAATCGCCGATTAATCCAAACTCTTTTAAAAAAAATTACGTCCAACCAACTTCCTGTTTGTAACTCATCTCTTAATCCATTAAAATATTTCAAAAAACCACAGTAATCATTTAAAACAAATTTGCATCATACACAAGACTGCACAAAATTGTATAAATATGATTATATGAAATTTAACTGTGATTGTGTAAAAGATGATAAGTGATCCCATTCAACACTAGTTAAGCTCATATCGAAACCATTTCTGAAGAATTTTATATGTAATACAAAATGACAATCGCCAATTTAAAAACTTACAAACTAACGGTTGACCGGCTCCAGCGGCTCAACAGTAAAGAAACGTTGTAACATCATGACCGGGTAGGTGTTGTTACAAGTGTTTAAAACAATCTTTGGCCACGTGGCCACGTTCACCACATCGCAAACACTTAATAGCAATACCGACGTTCCTACATTGTCTAGCTAAATGCCCCAGCATACCGCTAGAAAAACAACGACGTGAGTTACTAGCCCTAATGTTTTTTTCCTTGCCGTCATCATCATTAACACTGACTTTTTGGCTAGCCTTCTCGCTACGCATTTCCTTCTCATATTCATGAGTAATAACTAAATTATTCTCTACCTCCACAGCCCCATTATAGAGGTGACATTTACTAGACGGTAAATTTAAGCCAACACTACAAGCCCTGACTTCAGGAGAAACATTTTCCAAAATTATTTCTACTAGTTCTTTTTCACTCACTGTCAATCCTAATGCCTCATGGGCCTCGAAAACAGACTGGACAAAAAGTTACGTGTTCTCACGCGGTCTCTGAAAATGTTTTACACACCTTTTTACTACGTCATCAAACATCCTACGCGGACAGAGTTCACTCCATAATTTCTTATTAACCGTTAGCCAGTCTTCTTTTTCCGCAATACCCGTCATCAATATACGTAAACTAATGCCTGAACACTTGGGCACTAAAGATTGTAATAACAATATATCTTTCTCAAAGATATTCATTTGACAAATCTTATCAACCTGAATGCAAAATTGTACCAAACTATCAATATCACAATCCCGAAAAGTATTGACGGTTGCCAAAGAAGACGTGGTTACATTCTGAAAAATACTTCCCTCAAATTGATGACGATCGGCCTGACCTGCAATTATTCCCTCGTCGGTAGCTACCAGTTTTGTTCCTTCCTTGCAAACCGCAGACATATGTGCGCGAAGAACGCATATTCCCTCGGACTCGTTCATCGCTATGCCCGCCGCACTCAGCGTAGTTATTGTGATCGGCTTATCCACGCGGTACACCCAGCTGGTCATGGTGACACTACAACACAATACAAGCCAGAGCAGTAAACAGTCAAATGGAGCAGAGTCGCGCAGCTGTGACGACATGCCCTCTGTACTTGGGTATGTGACCACACTTGCGTCACCCTTGGGTTAGTAACTTATAAAAGTCATCACAAAATTTAACGTTAAAGGGCACATCGCCGGAAGGGCCATTTGATCGTGTTACTGAATTAAGGCTGTATAGTAGAGAGTAGAAGCAAAACCTGAAATTTAAATGCTTTAATACAACCAGCCAATTTACATTTAAAGTACACACTCTCATAATACTGTTCATACGGGTTAAGCACCGGTGCGATAATTAAAGAGGTGAATAGTCCATGGTAGTCCTTGCCACAAATAATCGTAAACGCTATTTTAAGAGAGTCAATAATATGCAGGAAATATTACGTTCTTCTTCAGGGCGCGGTACGTCTTTATTTATTTTTATATTTGTACCAGATATTTTTTTTTCTTATTTTAAAAATATATTGTGATTAAATCTTCCTCTTAGGACATTTTTGTATCTCTGATAGTTTTTGCGTAATGAGTCGTAAACGTAAAAATTTGCACTTCACGGTTTTAAGTACGCCACTAAAACCAACTGACATACCAAACCGACAAAATTCACAGTGTATAACATATATTATAGGCTATGATTTGACATACATAAAAAAATGCTGAATTTTGTAGTGAAAATTTAAAAAATATCAAATTTTTTTTTTTTAGAAATACATAAAATATTGCAAAAACAGTATAAACAGATGAGCATAACCTTGACTCGGAGCTGTGGTGAATGAATTCATCCACATAACGATATCAAATGGAAGCAATTAAACTCATCTTTATATTATATAACAATGGACGTTGGTGTATGCATGCATGTATGTATGTAATCGATAAACTCTGTCACCGTTTGACCAATCACCATGAAACTTGGCACATACAGTATATGTATATTTTCATGGAGAAGGATTTTATGTCATCAGTTTTACTCTAACTCGCTACTAGATAACGCTGGAGCCCATCAACCTAGTTTCCCTTTATGGTATATAACGGGCATAGTTGGAGGAGTTGAGGGTTCGCAATTCGACCAACGTTCATTCTATACAGGATGGGGCTGAATTCGACCGACAAAGCGCCAAAGGTGATTCCTGAGTAAATAGTAAGCACAAGATATTGCGACGACTTTTTGTCTAAACCGAATATTATGAAAGAAATATGTCTTTGAAGTTCGAATTTTGCGTGGGGTTTTTCCCAAAATATGGGAAAATAAATATCTTGGAAGGACAATTATCTGAATATCGATTTATGTTGTTGGATTTTTCTAATCCACAGCAAATTCTGGAAAATATCTAGCAGCCTTATGTGAATAACAGTGGTGGTCACGCTCTCCTTACATGCAACTTTTGCAGTGTCAGGGAAATAACAAATTTGACAAAGGTTTATCTATCTATGTGACTTCTGTAACAAAAATGGTCCTCCTCTTGCAAATTTTTTGGATCTATCGTTTTAGTTGAAATGCACTTATAGGATTCGGCGTTGCACCACAGAACCTAGAGTATAGGCAATACAGCGTACAAGTGTGTTTTGTTGAACTCAGCGCAAGACGACGTTGGGCATTCATTGCAAACAACGTGTGGGATAACTCGCAAATATTAAAATATTTTTTAAAAAATCGACTCACATGATACTAAATTTCAAATCGATCAGACCAGTAAAAACTGCTCACGATCACTAGAAAAAAATAGAAATGATATAATTATCTTTAAAACAGTGAACATATTTCCTTCAATCAGCTAAAAACCGTCCAGATTACGTCAGCTTTCAAGCAAAAAAAATGCATAAAAATCGGTCCATTCGTTTAGCAGCTACGATGCTACAGATAGACACACAGATATACACGTTAAATTTATAACATCCCCCCCCTTTTTTTTTTTTTTGCATCGGTGGTTAAAAAATTGTCCTAGTTGAAAATATCTAGGATTCATCGTTTACATCGAAAATCAAAACTGTTAGTATGTAGCTGCATACAATGCATAGTTGCTAGGCAACACTTCCAGGAATAAGTAGTTAAATACTAGAAATGAAATAATTATCTTTAAAAGGCTCAACATAATTTCTTGAATCATAGCTAAGAAACATCTCAATCACGTCAGCTTTCTGACAAAAGAACCGCATCAAAATCGGTCGATTCGTTAATGAGATTCGATGCCACAGACAGACACACAGCCACAGATACACAGAGAAACACAGATACACAGATACACACTTACACGTCAAACTTAAAATACCCCTTTTTTGCGTCGGAGGTTAAAAATACCGTTTCAAAATTCGTATTTCAAGGGCTTATTTCTTCGTTAATATTAAGTTAGGACACAAGGTAGTCTCTATGTTTGGTGCTTACTGTTTACTTAGGAATCACTTCCCGCGGTTTGTCGGTCGAATTCATCCCCATCCTGTATATACACAGGCAGGACAACGTCTGCCAGACTCTGCTGATGTTTTATAAAACGAGAGAGAGCAAGTAATATATGTGACTATGTAACTGGTAATGGTCTGTTTGTGGATAAAATGACCTCATGTTCTTGACACTTCATCAAGCAAGGCGATCAAGTACAATGCCACAAGCAACCAGTGCTTCCATTTCATTAATCGATTCAACTAATTATTTAGTTCATCGCTGCACATCTGCACAAGGTTTGCTTATTTTACTAAGCTTATAATGGTTTTATGAAAATATATTGGTGTTTAAATATTTCTGATAATTTTTGCCATGTATCTATTGTAAAGTAGACGTCTAGTACCACAACACGAAACTCCACGACTAAATAAACATTTCAGTAGTCCACATCTAAACGATCCTTTGTCTAAACAACACAAGCATTTGTCCAAGCAACACAAAACCGACTAAAACCCAAAATACATAGATAAATATTAGTAAGTTGTGAAGTACACATGAACTGACTGAACGTAATTTGCTCTGAAATTCAACAATAAAAGTGTATGTTTGATAAAGCTCCTTCTGTTCCTGAGAAAAAAAATTTGTATTTTAGCCGCCATTTTTTTCTGCAGAGGCATCTTTGGAATAAATGCGATTTTCATTGATTCGAGACTTTTTTTTCTGCGATAAGACTTCATTCGTGTACATAGGAGGTTGCAGCCAATTTGGTGATACCGTGTCTCTTCAATATTTTGGCCAAGACACCTTTTGTAAACGGGGTCATCATTTCTTCAAGTAAAAAGACAAGTCACTGACGTGGCTACGTTGCGAAGAACCAAAGCCTGCTCTCGCGATGACCCGACATTAAGATTTCAAGGACCGAGGGTCGGAATCTTCGATCCCGAAGACACCACTGATGTTCCCGACTCCATCTTACCCGCAGGAGACGGAAAAGTAATCAGCGGAGGTTCTCAGCCCCAGAATTCCTGCAGGAAGGTAAGCTCGTTAACAGTCTAGAGAGAACAAGGCTGAGACAGGACGAGGGTGGACGTAGGGGATGGATATGTGGTGATCCCCGCGACTCTGGTAATCGCTTTATGGCCCGATCACTCTGGCCATCAGTCCGAGATTAAACTGAACTCTTTATCACTCTCCCTTGACGGTGGTTCACCAGTGTTCCTGCGGGGGTCATCGAACAGACGGCAAATTTTTTTCCAAGTAATCGAGAGCGACGTAATATGTGTCGGTGTGAACTGAACCAAGGTAATTATAGTAGGGATAATCTTCGCTAACTACAGCTCGATTTCAGTTTATTTCACAAAGTGACAAAATGAGAAATATCAAAATGAATATGAGTCCGCAGTCTCCAATATTTCTTCCTTATACTGAAAAATTAACTAACTTTTCCCCAATATTTTACACTAGCAATATAAATTCACTTTTATTTAAGAACTGTAGAATTTTCACGCTTGTGTAATCATGTCATGAAACCCTGTTGATTTGAAGTAATTTATTAGCCTAAAATGTTTATATACCGATACATACCTGAAATTTTTTCCAAGGAGTAAAGTAAAAAATGGTCTGCATCACATTTTATTTCCCGCTATTGACATAAGCCAGGAAACTGATTCAGGGGCAATGTCAACTCTAAATAAATTCTCTACAACTCATTTTAATTTGCCATTATCACACTCCATGCTTCAATTACACAGAAAATTAATAACAGAAAAATGTATTTTTCGCTTGCACTGTTTTGTGTTGTCACTATAACGAGGACGTTCGCTTATTAAAAATAGAAGCAAAAACGTATATGCTTAAACGTTTCACTTGAACCATTCAAAATACAGTCGTGAAAAGCATTCAATAAACAGCACGAGTAAAATATTTTACGCTTTGAAAGACAGTTGAAAAATTAATCTGTGCAACTTGAAATACACATTCACAAACAGAATTTCAACTTAAAATTGAAACAATGGTTCGCATCACTGTTGCCATATTATATTTATTCAACATACAAACTTCGCATAAAATATTAAGGGGCTTGTAATGAATTTCTGCGCTACTTGTATTTTTTTATTTTAGTTGAAAAATCTGAACATGTTAACATAATCATGAATTTTTTTACTACCTTCTTCCAATTATGTTTTATTGTACCAATTACCGTCCGGGGAAACTAATCATACGTGAATGTTATTTTTGAAATATTGTGTTTAGCGTTTATTTAACTCACCAGACATTCTTAAGAGTGCGTGGTAGATAAATAAACTCTGAAAATATCAATTTATGTCTACGCTTTTTTTTAGCCAATACGGGTAAAATACTCATTAGCAATCCTAGATAATGGTATTTGCCAACTTTATGCGTACATATTTACCCAGAATTACTGATTCGTTACGCGTGATCTCTTACGCCGCAGTTAAATGCACGAAGTTCCGGCGTCAGAGATTGTGCCTCAGAAGTTCGTAACACTGGA
The DNA here is from genome assembly GCA_003012365.1 of Medauroidea extradentata. Lineage (NCBI taxonomy): Eukaryota > Metazoa > Arthropoda > Insecta > Phasmatodea > Phasmatidae > Medauroidea > Medauroidea extradentata. The sequence continues at coordinate 108,569 of PNEQ01106712.1, forward strand.
AACAATTTTGTTTAAAACGTTGGCTAAAACTATTGTCTATATATGATTGCTATTGCTTAATTTTTGCAAATTAGCTACAAGAAACCTAAAGTTATAGATTAATGCTTTTAGCGTTGAATTATGTACCACGCCATCTTAAGGGGGCTGCCACTAAAATATTATTTGCTGTAATAATGTTTATATTTGTACAATATACTGTTAGAACTACTCCAATTTCGCGGATTCATTTGGCAGTAGCCTAGATTGCTCAGTCCTGTACACGCTCTGGACACAGTCGATTATTCTTTGACTTACAACATTACAAGCGATACTATGAATCATTTCCTTATTTACTACTGGCTTGCAGTAGTCAAATGCGTTTCGTGACAGCCCCCAGCTAATCACACACGTGATTATGAAGTATACATTTTTGGCGTTCAGCCTGACCTGGAATGTCCTATTTGCGAAATTGACGTACCTCTAGATATGGTTTGTTTTGTATGTGTACCTTGTGAGTATCTTTTAAGGTAATGAAATTTTTTTAGCTTACGTAGTTTTTGTATTAAAGCATGTAAAAGTCAAAGTTTTAAAATACAAAAACCAAAACAGTGTGGTTTTGTACATGTGTTTACGTAGTGTGTGACACTGTTTTTCAGTATGAATTTTCGCTAAGTTGGTTAGTTTTCCTTTAGAATTTTATTGATTTGGGGACATACGCCATTGCTCATGTTTTGTTGACCAAATTTGCATTGATTGTCAACGTGACAAAGAACAAAAAACGCACAAAAAATCACAAAAAAAAAACAGAAGAAAAACGATCCCAAAGGAATTCCGTCAGTTTTTTTAATTACCGGTATATACATTTATCAGCAAGAATTCTAAAGATAGAATTCAGTCAAGAATTTTACAGCACCCATACACAAAAGACAGACACAAAGAAAACCAGATCCCCAATTTGAAAAAAAAGATGGAAGTAGACATAAATGATGGACAATGTACAACGAACAAAAAACAAGAGACAACACAAGTTAAAATCAACGAAAAAATACAGCGTTTCGGGAATTGCGATCTTTCCCCGTCTTCAGGTTTTTCTTTCTTGCATAAAATTATTTCATGCAATTTTGGACTTAAAAATGATATTTTACAAAAAAACAAAAAAAAAATCTATGAAAGCTAACAAATTTAGTTAAAGTAAGAAACAGTCGCATAAGTCTATACGTAGAGACCTGAGAAATTCACGTTTTCTTTTAGGAATAAGCTATAACCCAAACTACTATAATTCGTGTTAAGTTGGTAATTGGCCCTCGACTCTTATGACAGTTCTCAGAAGTCGCTGAGCCAACAATAAACACGTAACTAAATGAAGACACATATCACTGCGTTAACAAACAGCTAACGAACAGATGTTGTCTGCTGGAGTGCACATATATCCTTGGAGGCTAGCCTACAGGTCATCGAACCCGAGAATTTCTCCGATGTCTATCTACAAGACTAAACCACATCACGTGTAAATGTAAAAATTATTAAAGCTATTACAATTTTCGGTGAACTCCCGCCTTAAAAGATTGACCGTCATTTGTTTACGGTACCGTATGCGCAGCTTACCAGGGTCGACTCAGCCGTTCGAAGGCTAGAGATGATATAAAAAAGGGCGAGAGGGGGAGGAAAGCAGTGGAAGGATTGACCGGAGGGAGGGGCATGTAATCTGCAGCAATTCCATGGGGCAGTGGGTTTGTCTCATGGGTCGAAAGATGCCCGAGCCACTGGGTCTACATGCGTGTGTGCGTGCGAACATCTGTGGAGAGCAGGTGCCTTCACCCTTCCCTACTCATCCCATCACCAACCCTTCATCCCCTAGCCCTTCCACAAACCAACCAACCCTACGGGGCCAAGCTTGACTCGATTGCGTCTCGTTCTTGTCCGTCCAGATTCCCAAGCAGTTGCTTATCTCCCCATACACCTCACCCACCCCTCTTCACCTCGCCGATATCCTCGACCGACGAGGAAACTAAATCAGCTTGGCCGTCTGGAACAGGCAGCACGAAGGGAGAGCTGATTTAATCGCATTTTCTCTCGTTGTCTTCAGATTACGGACGGCCATGAAATCAAGCTGGGCACGGGTATAGGCCTGTTAATAGCCCTACGGATCGTGGGCATCAGATGCACACCGACAGCCAAGGTTTTTTTGGAAATTTTTCCCAAGGGAATTTTGCTAAGCGCGCGGTCTACCCCAATTTTCATCACCATTATTTTATTATTTATTTGCACCAGATTTTTTTCTTATTTTAGACACAAAAATGTGACTAAATTTGGCTGTTATGAAATTTTTTTTATCTCTCATAGTTTTCGCGTAATCGCTTGTTGAATTCATATTTTGCATGTGTCCGTTTCAAGGACTACAATAAAACCAATTGATATACCAAACTCAAAAAAGATCACAGTGGATAAAGACATTGCGGGCTACAGTGTCATGCTCATAAAATAAGGAATAAAAATTATTTGTATTGTTAAAAAATGCTGAAACTGAAAATAAAAATTTTAAAAATAAAATAAAATTCAAAAAAAATACAAAAAAAAATATTCTTTATTTTATGAGCATGACATTGTAGCCAGCAATGTATTTATCCATTGTAATCTTTTTTTTTTTAGTTTGGTATATCAGTTGGTTTTAGTGTAGTCCTTAAAACGGTAAAACTTGCAAAATATGACTTTAACAAGCCATTATGCGAAAAATATAAGAGATAAAAAAATTTCATAAGAGACAGATTTAGTGTCATTTTGTGTTTAAAATAAGAAAAAATACATCTGGTACAGATAAAAAATAAAAAATTGTGATGAAAATTGTGGGATACCGCGCCCTTAATTAGGGAGACGTAATTACGGTATCATTTTATTACTGTTTTGAGAAATCGTAAAGCAAATTTGACATTTTACTGAATTAAATATTTTTGCTCAAAAAACTTTTCCCGTGTTTATTAGGTTTCATAAAGCCCCGTAACTTAATTATAAACGAAATTGTGTCAACATTCAAGAATAGCATCAAGACCTGTTGAGCTAAATTGTTTACAAAACATGGATTGTAGTTAATATAAGAGCATTTCTACTTTCAATTCTTATTGTAAAACAACACAACGTCACGATTTTTTATACGTTCTAGCTTATTTCCTCTAGTGAAATTCTCTGAGCATACGCCACTGCAGTGTGCTATGTAATATTTTGTAAACCGCGAGTGAAAAAGAAAAAAAAGAGCAAAACATGCCAAATTGGTTGTAGTTAACATAAACATAAAAAAAGAATCCTGAAGACCCCCAAGAGGAATTGTATCAAGTCACATAAAACACAAATAAACGAGAAATTAAATTTCCAAACAAATAACTCTGGGAAAATTCAGGACACCAAAATTAAGACAACACAGGCTAAGAAAACGAAAGTATTGCATACAAAACAGGATGTCCCAACAGCGACCGTTGAAAACAAAGGCTAATCGAAACAACGATGGAAAACACAGAACATAGAAGTTTCTCTCAAACGAGCTGGTCACAACGTTTCGGGAGCTGACATTTGCTCTCGTCTTCAGCTGATTCAGTTTTTTTATCCTCCCTTGGATTTGTGTTTCACTCTTGGTTTTTGAGACTGTATATCACTGTAATAGTGTATGTCCACATGCCCACTGTATTTCATTAAATAGTTTACCCCCAATGGACGAATATTTCAAAGACACTAGCTAATTTGGCTGTAGTACAATAGTTCATTTTTTTCTATTGTACGCAATATACACGCAAGGAAAATGTTTTAAATAATATTATTACGTGACACTTAAAACTTACAACTTCATATTAATAAACATTTCGAATAATCTCTGCGGCGGTTTATACGCAACGTGTTCTGCGAACGCAAAATTCTGAGGCTATTTGAAAAAAATACTGGCAGTTGTAAACATACATAACTTAATAAAAAAAGCTTTGGTTTAAAAACTTATATTCTTTATTAATTCTTAAGATTTTTTATTTGGTTATGTTGGGCAGCTGACGATTTTCGTATGTTTTGAATGGTCAGACCCCTCGCCTCCCACCAAGGCCACAGAATATTTAGGAATACAGAAGTGAAATAGTCGGCAGGAAGACGAACTCAGTCACACACGCCAGCAAAATGGCTTCCCTGGCCAGCAACATGGCGGAAACACCTACTGCCAATCAGCGTGAGGCAGCTGCTCTGCTAGTTGGCAGCCAGGCCAATAGGAAACCTGTAGTAAGATGCAGGAGCCAAACAGACACGGGGCTGGAGTCTACAGCCTCGGGCAGCCAATAAGCGGCCAAGTTCGCCTATATCAAACGAGCCGCCACGTCATTTCACGTCTGTATTACTATTTAGTCTGTGCCAAGGCGATCCGGGTTCGATTCCCGGCGGGGTCGGTCCCCGGATTTTCGTATGTGGGAATCGTGCCGGACGATGTCGTTGGTCGCCGGGTTTTCTCGGGGATCTTCCGTTTTCCCCGCCCTTACATTCCGGTGCTGCTCCATTCCCACCTCATGTCACCCCTCACCAGCGACAAAGACCTCGATGTTAAGCGCTGACCAATATCACTCACTCTCACTATAAACATACGTCAACATTACATATCTCAAAATATAAAATCAAAAAGTCTTGGCATCAAGAATTTTTTCAAACAGTGTCTAAACAACTAAATAGGCCTGTCAAATATTCTAGTTTTTTTTTTTTTTATAAACATAAGTTGATTTTCTAAGGTAGCACTAGGCCCACTACCATTATATTCACGTGCAAACAGAAAAAGAATTTTGACTAACTTTTTGTAAGTCACCATCTCACAAAATATGAAGACTCCGTTCTGTCTTACTGTGTACACGTATTATACAGTTAGTTGCAAAACTGCATGTCAATATTTTGGGGAACAGTCCTCACATTGAGAAGAGCAAAATGTGTTACACAAAAATGGGTCCAAAAACGCACTGTTTTTGCAATACATTTTGCAGTACTTGACTTGATTGGATCGTGTTTCTGTGGAATGCCACTGCATCTATTATCGACAGGGCATACCAGACAAGTTAATTGGTCGGTACGCACTGTCTCCTATATAGCGGCACGAGTATTTCGCGTATTCATCTGGCAACAGCCTAGACTTCTCAGACCTATACACACACTGGTCAAAGTCAAATATCTATTGGCTTGTAACCATAATACGTGTTACCGCCACGACTTGTTTCCATATTTATCACTGGCTTGCAGTCGTCGAAGATGTGTTGAAACACGTGTCGTCTAATCACAGAAGGAGTAGTGAAGTAAACTTATGGCCCGATTGTTATCGCGAAAAGATATTTGTCCACTTTGTTTCAGTGTCATATGTGTACACCTGCAGCTCAACTTCACGGCTGTTGCCAGAGTATTTTTGTGCAGAGTTGTTATTCATTTAACTGTGCCAATCAGTACACAGATAACTGCCACATATCACGTCTGTGATTTGCGGGTTTAACCTCCACACGCTGGGCGTTACGGCATCCAATCACTGATCACAAAGCAGAGCGCTCGTAGGGCACTGAAATAAAGTGTTGCAAAAATCTTTTTGCGAAAACTACCGGGCCCTAAGTATACTGTATACAATATTGGTAGAGGTACGTCAATTTCACAAATATATTCCAGGTCAGGTAGAACGCCAAAGATATATACTTCAAAATCACGTGTGTGATTAGCTGGCGGCTGTCACGAAACGCATTTGACTACTCCAAGCCAGTAGTAAATAAGGAAATTATTCATATAGCTATCGCTTGTAATGTTGTAAGCCAATGAATAATCGACTGTATCCAGAGCGTGTACAGGACTGAGCAATCTAGGCTACTGCCAGATGAATCCGCGAAATTGACGTATGGTATTGGTAGAGGCCCCTGTTTTTCGCGAAAAGAATTTTGCCTCAGTTTGAGTGCCTTACATGCATAGCTGCAATGGACGACTTGAAGTACACGCCCCCTGACGTCACCGCAGGGGAAAAGTACTGTGGGAAACACAGCTTCTTTACAAACACGCTGATTTGTTAGTTGGTAATTGCAGAAAGCAAAAATGTTGCGCATTCATAGATTTGCACGCAAGGGTAAAAAATGTTAGTTTCAATTTCATGGTTAAGATACGCAAATACATAAGATTAATGCTTACCTGAAAAAACGGCAAATTCCAAACAAATAATCAATTTTCTTGACGTACATCTCATCCGGGACATGTGAAGCCAAACAGCTAAATGAAGGTTATGTTCGGCTGCGGTATACATGGAAATAGGAATTGTTTCCCACACCTGACTGAAGCTCCGTCTCTTTTCAAGTCGTCCATTTTGTTTCGTGTTTTTTTGGCAACGTGTCTAATAGAAGAGCCGTATCTCATTTGACCAAGCCAATTACAATAACATTCCTGCAACACCACACGTCGTTGATTTGCCGGTAGAATCCTAAGGCTCGTGAGAGTTAAGATATCCAATCACTGACCACGAAGCAAAACTGCAGATGTGCACTTAAGGCATTGAAACAAAGTGAGGCAAAATTCTTTTCGCGAAAAATAGGAGTCCTCAATTGGCATTCAACCTGACCTAGAATCAATACCCGAAATAATCTTGCCTCTACTGGTATAGCATTCCACAGCAAACAGGACTCAAGTCAAGTAAAGTACTGCAAAATGTATTGCAGAAACCGTGCATTTTCGGACCCGTTTCCGAGTAACACAGTTTGTTCTTCTCAATGTGAGGACTCTTCCCCAAAATATTGACATGCTGTTTTGCAAAATAGTTAGAGGTACGTGAATTACGTGGATCAGGTTGAACGCCAAAACCATATACTTCGGTGCAACTTCTGTGATTGGATGGCGATTGTGTCGGCACACATTTGACTCAAGCAAGCCGGTAGTAAATTAGTAAATAATTCACAGCGCTACCACGTGCTACCCGCTTGTACAGATGGAAGCCAATGGATATTGGATTTTGGCTAGAGAGTGTATAGGACTGAGAAATATACACTGCTGCCAGATGAATATGCGAAATTCACGCACCTCTAAACATGATGTACACACACACACACACACACACATATATATATATATATATATATATATATATATATATATGTGTGTGTGTGTGTGTTTATATGTAACGCACACATATATAACTCTCATATTACTGAATAATAAAAATACTACCCTGCTTAAAAGAGAAGGTATATAGTATAAAGCTTCGACGCGATCACTTCGCCAGCAGTGGGTTACGAAGGCTGTCACCTCTTTGGAAGCGAGTGGCTATATTTCGCTGCAGGCGTGCAGCAAGGGTTGTGAAGTCAGAAGAAACCATTTATATGCAAAATAGATAGAAACATGATGAAAGTAAGTAGGTTTAGATATCACCAACAAAACCCATCTGACTGGAAAACAAACGCAAGTCCTAAAACTCTGTCACGCTTAGACATCCTTTGTTCTGGAATTAGATAAATCAGACATTAGTTGATTACATACAAATAACATATTTTGCCGTATAAACAATAAAAATCTTCAATATTCAAACGGTCAATATTTGTACTTTATTTTTTATCATCATCTAGAGGTGAAATTTCAAATTATTTTTCAACTTTTGTACACTTTCACATCGTGTAAAATAACTAGAAAAAGACTGTGATACCACACATTTCAAGTAATATTCATATGTAGAAACTGCAAAAGGGTTTCTAAAAGGATTGCTGTAGGACAATATAATTAAGTCTACTAGAAATTGATTCCAATCCGGATTTCATGGTGCCTGCGCTGGAATGAAATCAACCAGAAATTGACACAACTTCGGAATTTTACATATCACAATTTGAACTTGAAAAGTTTAACATATTTGAGGCAACAGTAATAGACTAATCTCCGGACTTTCCATAACCTCTACTTCAACACAAAAGTTACACCGGTTTTTAAAAAACCAGGAATTGAATTAACACCGGATGTTCTTGAAATTAGAAAACGTGCGACTACAGATTATAATTTCCATTGAAACATTTCAAGAAACCAGTGCGAATTAATATAAAAATATTTTATATCTAACATCTTTAAATATGCATTATTGTAGATGCATGGAGCATATTCCCTATATTTACGTGCGAAAAGTAAATAAATATGAAAGAATCGATATAGTATTTTGTGAAGCGTCCCTAGTGGTTATATATTATCCCTCAATCCAAGAAAAATACATATTTACATACTTCGAGAAATGGTGTAAGAGGTTTTTTTCACATCGCAAACAAACTATTTTTGTACATACTTTAGAAAAGAAAACTAAATTTGACTTCACGAATCTGAAAATTATATAAGACAGTAAGTTACGAAAACTGATATTTTAATGTTTACCATATAACATTTTAAACTCTTTTGAAGAAATAACGGAAAGGAAAAAATCTTATAAAAATGGTTGAGACATTTTAAACAAATATTAACTAGCAAATATGTTCCATTATAAAGCATTATAAATATTTTAAAAATCAATACTTCCATTTTGCATAATTTGAGCAGCAATGCATCATTTGCAAAATTATTATAAAGTAGTTGAATTAGCTATCTGATTTTGTAGTTTTTAGGCTATAAATTCCTCAATTTTTCAATACGTTACCATTGGAAGTTTTTGGTTTTCGTAAGTCTTATACTGTTGACGAATGCGGATTACGTCATATTCTCTCATAGAGAAACTGGTGTGTTTGTACTTGACTTCTACCTTAAAGTCGAGAAGCAAATTTTCATGCATGGTCCTGACTCATCCATATCAGTAGAGGAAGAAAATTGGCTTCGAGTTTTGCCCTGAATATCTCGTCGGAAAGTCATTGTCCGCAACCAAGACATGGAGTACAAAAATGCCAGCGAGTTACGATACAATTTCGGTACTTACGGTCCCTCGGTGATCTCGCTTTATGAAGGCAATCTTCTCTATTTTAGGAAGGGAGTTTTGTTCGGATGAACTTACCCACAGCGAATACTTTATAACGAAACAACAATTTTCTGCATAATGTAGTATCGTGCAAGTCATCATACATCATCCCTTCCTAAAATTCCTCAGTGGCCATGCAATGCACCAGTGCAGACAAACTACATACAGATTTGTCCTGGCGATGTGAACTGGAGAGTTTGCACAGTGCCTCAGGATGCATCTGACCTAATGAGAACGTACTTATCTCTACGATAACTTACGGAAAATAACGCACCAATTCAGGGGCTTGCAGGCATTACGTTGACAAGTGACTTGGAATTCCACGTATTACTTTTGTTGTCCACGAGTGCCCAGCATATTATCCTGCTTGTGTGCACACTGTCAAATGCATTTGTAAATTTGTCACACAGTGTCCATTCATCAGTGGCAGCATTTCTATACATTTTTAGTCAACAGTCACATAAAACTTCCCGATGTTATTAAACTTTTATAGTAACAATTCTTAACCATTTCTATAGTTGCAAGTTGAAGTTGACTAAGAATCCCGTACTGTGTGTGGTTGAAAAATTTCCATTATTGTTTGAGAAGTTTTTTTACAGTGATAAAAAATACAGAATAGCGAGATTCACGAGATCTGAAAAATCTCTTGACCTTATCATTTTATTTTTTCCTTACTTTGTTGTTTGGATTTATCAGTTTGTTGATTTAAATAAACCTAGCTTATGTAGTTTTGATTCAGAATGCCTAATGATATTTCTAAACATGTATTAAAGACAATAAATCTCCAACCGTGTCCAAATTACGTACTTTTGATAATTCTGTCAGCGCAAAAGAAAATGCCGATGTATATCAGAACTTAGATATCAGTTCGTGGCTAGCGCGTACGTCAACTGTGTATAATATGTAACAAAACCAATATTTATAATTACTAGTTTCAAAAATGTATACTGGAAATTATTTTCATCGTTTTAAACTATTTCAGTGCGAAAATATTTCTACGGGCAATGTGGGAAGTTTTATTAAATAGCTCGTAACATATGTAATCTATGAAAAAAACAATAATAGTAATAAAATCGCCTTTAATGATGCTGTTTAGGCATACTTGCCTCCTCTTACATTGGACCGACAATACTTCAAACTGGAGTGTACACTATATAGTCATGTGGCACATATTCTTAAGATAATAACATTTCAATTTAAAAATCAATTGTAATATGGTAGGCAATACGAAATGTGTGTATACTAACATGAGTACAGAAACAGCCAAGTTGATAAGGCAATGATCGTATTTCTGTAGATATGTTAGTTTTTATTACGGACGAGTTCCAAAAGAAAGTATAATCTGGCTTTTCACATATCATCATACAAAATAATATTATATATATATATATATATATATATATATATATATATATATATATATATATATATATATATATATATATATCATTGTCATCGGATTTAATAACTATGCAAGTTGTACAGAATTAAGTGCTAACATAAAATAATAATAATTTACTGCTGAACAGCTTTAAGCAATCGCAGGTACTGGATAAATTTTTATTTATTTTTGTTTGACATCTTGAGCATCCAAAATCTAGGAAGTGACCAGAACTGGTATGACTATTTGCCTTGAGTTAGCCTATTTCAGGAGTGATACGATACAAAAAACTAAATTAAAATGATCGTATCCGGAAGCAAAGAAGGATCCTCCCAAACGTGAACCCAATTTTTTAAGGCTACATCTGCGTCACCGCGTTCATTTGGTAAGTAGCTGGCCTTGAAAGGTGGAGGAGGTTTGTTTCTTTAAAATCGTGTTTTTAATTAAATTTCTCCATGACATGAATCCTGCTAAATTATTTTAAAATAAACTAAGTAGGAAATACAAAATGTGTTAACAGTAATATTAAGATCACTTTGTTTATGTCTTAACTTTTTATTTTGATGTGTGAAATCGTAATCGGAGATAGACTAATTATTTACTGATTTCAGTCTCACGTCAGTACACACACATATTATATACGAAAACAGCAGCTCAATTAAGCTGAAAAAAAGTTGTTTTAAGTAGAGCTTTATGTCACTACTGGCTCTGAAATTTGGAAGTCATAATATCGTTACAAGTAAGCAAACATAAAATCAATCAATCTTAGGTTCACATGATCAGGTTTACACGGTTTTTGCGGGTATTATTATTTTTTAACCTTTAATGTGAGCATAAATGTGTTTTGAAATTGTTTTTACTGTTTGGCCTATATTTTTCAAGCAAAAGATTATGTAATTTTGGAAAATTATCGATTTTAAGAACATTTCTTAACGTCAATAACTATCTGAAGTTTTCAAATGTACTGCTTTGGGAAAATTAGGCTACATAGGCCTCGTAAAACAATTTTCAACACATCTGTGCTACCCCTTATATAATTTAATAATGACATTCTAAAGAGCATTCTGCCATAGCCTACGGTCAGAAACTATTCCAACATTCACCTGTAGTAATTCCGGAATGGATGGCCTGACCGAGAATCAAACCCGGGAACATTCCGACTGCGAGCCAGTCCGTTGGTAATTAGGTACCACGTTGTATAGGTACCCTATATAAATCGCGAAGTTATTGGATTTTCATTCCACGCATTCTTCACATCCTTGAGGTCAGTGTTTCTGCTCTTAGTTCAAAACTACATCGCCAATGCCTTCGATGGTCTCATGACTCCTTACTTAAGGGCGCCGCCTAAAACGCCCTTCAAACGCGTTGTAATGTGTGCGGAAAGTAACATTTTTGACGAAACTATTCCTTATGTACCAATTGTGCCAACGAACGAAAAGAAAACCACACTTCTGGCAAATACGGAATAACATCGTTAATACACTGTGCTCATTACATTTAAGTGTGTTCAAGTAGGGAAAAAACATTATTTTATATTTGTATGAAATAGTATTAGTTTTATAGACGTTACTTCGGAGTACATTTCCCTCTTACGAAAAAATATTTCGTTGAATCAGTTTTCCCGTAATGGCACTTCAAAGTCTAAAGTTGCACGTGTATAAGCTGCAAAAAACTAATTAACATAAATAAATTTAAAAATTCACACTGAAACTATATGTCACAGGCTAATGTTCGGCGTTTTTTTTTAATCAATTACAAATTTATTTGTATTTTTTAAAAAAATTAATAAAAAATGAACAATTCCAAAATTTAAGAATTTAAAAAAAATACAAATTAATGTGTAATTGATATTTAAAAATTCCAAGCAGTAGCTTGTGACATGTAGTTACAGTGTGAATTTTTAAATTTATTTATGTTAACTGGTTTTTGCAGCTTGTAAGAACTAAATAAGAGCAAAATTTGACTTTGAAGTACCATTATAAGAAAACTGGTCGAACTAATATTTTTGTAAGAGGAAAGTGTTCTCCCGAGTAACGTCTACAAAACTAACACTATTTCATACAAATATAAACTTACGATTTTTTCCCACTTGGACATATTTAAACACACTGTTCGAAGCCATTTAACACAGATAAAAACGGCAGTTTAGTCTGCCTACTTCAAAATGTAAGGTTCCTGTACCGAATATGGCCCAATTCTAAATACGGCCAAATATACTCTGTCCACTCTAAAGTTGCAGCAGAAATAAAAATTGCTAACGAAATAAATCAAAGCAATTTAATGATATCTTGATTCCTCACATTGAGATTGTGCCGTAACACAGTTACTTTGTATTTTTCAATATTTCAGATTAAATGTATGCTATGTAAGAATGTTACTGTCATTCATTTGAATGAATTAGCTGCAACCTTAGAATGGATAGAGTATAGTCGCCATTGAGCGGTAATATCGAGATACACACTAAGTCTCCAGTATGAACATACACCATCCATAAATATATGTATTAAAACATTCATGTGTTATGTTAGTAATATAATTAATGACTTAGGCACACATGAGTTTTGAAATTTAAGCTGGCAATATTCGGTACACGTACCGTACCTACTGGATGTAAGTGGAACTCATAAACTTGCACTGAACTTTGGTACAGACTTTCCACAGCTTCATGGGTATGGTCACCGCTTTTGAGTATAGGTGGTTCCGGATAAAGTGAGCACTAAAAAAACCCTGCTAACGTTCTATGTTCAGCCAATTTGTATCTCTCCGCGCGTAACGGCTAAGGACGGGACGTATCTAACCTCTATTGACACGTCACCTAATGCTTGCGCTAGTAAGATAAATTTTGCAGTCAGTATGAATCGATACAGTTTTAAAAAAAATGTATTAATTATATTTCGGTTGATTTTGTTTTTGCATGGTTGAATTTAAACGGAAAAACACACGGGGACCATATTGCGTAATCTCGCTGCTCCATACAAGCAGTAAGGCAACTATTTAATGTTGAATTATGTGCAGTAACGACTAGTGATATTTTTCAAATGTTAAATTTTTAGAGCTCACTTTATCCCAAATGACCTATATGATAATATAGTAAAAATTGATCGACGGGAATCATGCACGTCAGTTCAACGCTTGGCTCGTTGTAGCGCTTCAAGGTCACCCTTATAGTTCCGTCACTTCTGCGCCTCAAACGCCCAAAACCGCTCAAGGTAGGCAGCTCCCACGAGTAGTTTCTTCACTTACCTAATGGGGAAGTAGCCAATCATGAAGCAAGACTGTGATGTTTACAGGCATGACGGCACACGAAGCATCTCGAGATCTGTGACGTCATATCTATAGAAGATGATATATCGCGAAAATGTTTTGTGCCAACGTACGCTTGAAAATACTGTAGTTTCTTGTGACATGTACGGTTGGGTGACACAACGTAGCCATCTGTAGACCAGTAATAGGCATCACATATTACAATAGCGGAATTCTTATTGGCTTAATCAAATAGGGTAACAGCTCCTTGTACAAGCGAAAGCCAGTAATATTTTCATAACTTGAAAGTGCGTTGAAACCCAAATCACAGTCAAGTTTTCCCACTATAGAACATAATCTCTAGTGATACCTCTAAAACTGCCTGGTAGTGGTACTCTGTCTATAGATGTTACTATAGTAATCCAGTGATGGTGGTGATAGCAGCGGACAAGCTGGGAACTTCACTCATCTAAGGAAACTATTTATAACTATGTTGTATTAACAAAAATTACAATAGAGCAATTCATGTGATAGTTACCTCATTCATTTGTAAATGGTGTAACATATGTACGCTGTATTTATGTAAGCTGTACTGTTTATAATTACTTGGCACTGACCGATAGACTAGCCATACAAGAATATCTCAGTACTGAAATAGACAACAGCTGTTCATTGGCCTCTCGCTGACACGGTGATATCACGTGAGTAGGCATACAATCAATTGCTTGTTAATAATTGTGAGGTCGCCCCTCACGAGGCGTTAAACAGATCAAGATCCAATAACTAAAGTGACAATATTTTGAAATCTAAGTTTTTCGTAAAATAAAACATAAATTGCTTAAGTTTCCAATGACAACAAGAGGCGGGAAAAAGGTTAAAAGATATAATATTATCTGGTGTATTTAAAAGTACACTCTTTACCGTGAGAGGCCTATACCTAGAGGCCGTTCTCGATAAAGGGAGTAGTTTAGAGTACAGCGATGACAGGAAATGTAACTGAACTATTATATTTTAATGTGACGTTAGACAATAAACTTTTTTATTGTTGTGTTTATTGCTTACACCGTTTTGGTTACATTAACAAAAAATAGCGGAACTATTAAAATTGACCCGGAAATGAACCTATTCTGCACTACAGTTCACAGTTCGTGACCTAGCGTGCGTGATGGGATCGTGTTGCTGTGGAATGCGATTGCAGCTATTATTCACTACTACATAACAGACGAGTCGTATTTAATTGGGCGGTAAGCATTGCTCGATGTAGCATTCAACAATGACATGAACTTCAGGGATGTTTTATGAGAATGTGACTACCAGGCCAACATAAATCGGAGAACCCTCTTCACCGTTTATTTTTCTTTTTAGACGCAGTGATAAATTATAAGTAGGGCCACGATTTTGTCGCGAAAAGATTTTTGCCGCACTTTGTTTCAGTGACTCACGTACACATCGGCAGTTCTGTTTCAAGGTTATTGGCAACGTGTCTTTGTTCAGACACGCTTCTCATTTGACTGCACCAATCAGAATAAGATTATTGTTAGTATGTACGTCTATAATTTGCCAAGGCAAGTGAGAGTAAAATCATTCAATCACAGACGATGTAGCAGAGCTGCAGGTGTGCACATGATGCATCGAAACCAAATATTGCAAAAATCTTTTCGCCATAAAATCGTGGCTCTAGTTATAAGGTATTGCATATTTATCTTTGTATTAGCATGTAGTCACTAATATAAGCAATACAATTACAAGTACCACAATAAAATGCATTCAGTTCACACAGAAATAATATAAATAAATACATAAGCTAGCAAAGCAAAAATAAGGTACCTTAAGTTACTAAAACGAAGTTCTTACCAAACTAAATGAATACTTCGTATTGTGTCACATATAACAAAACGCTTGTTCGTTTCAATTATAAATAATTTATTTTTTTAATTCAAAAGTTAGGACCTCTATAATGAGAGAGCCCTAAAAAGTGAGGCTCTCTGGACAGTAAGGCTCCCTAGAACGTGAGGCCCCTAGAAAGTAAGGTCTCCTAGAAAGTGAGGCCCTCTATAATATTAGGCCCATGCCAAATGCCCTTTTTGCACACCCCTCCCCTCCCCACACACGACCCTACTAGTATAGTAACGATGCGTTTTCGTCCTATATTTACGTAACGTTTCATATTTCTCTAGATTTGAAGATAGTTCCCCCAAAATATTGACGTGCAATTTCGCACCAACCTGTACAACATGGGCTTTAAAAGTTCTCACTTGACGGTGAGAAGCTGATATGCATATTCAGTGGCGGCGGTATTTTCCGGGTGTGCGCGGCCGGGCCGAGACACATCTGCATGCGGTGCAAGGTGTTCAAGGGATGAGGGGGAGGAGTGTTTACCTTGGAGCCCAGTGATACGTGCGACGTGTCAGGATGACGTACTCCACACGACGACGTGCAGAGAGGAGTGATGCATGCAGCACGGGTAGTCGACGTGAGATGCGCCGAGTCAGCTACTGTCTAGTCTCATGTCAGCCAGCTAGACCTAATCGACCGCTAACTGTCGCCGTGTGGGTCACTGGCATTGTTACCAACGTGACTACTTTGACTATGCACATAAGCGACGTTTTCAAGCACATGGTGACATGATATACTTCTATTTAATTATATCACAATATACTCATTTATATACACACCATATATACATACACACACGTTTGTATATACAAGATGTCCAAATACAACCGCATAATAAACATACCACGAGGATTCTGGGCTAAATTGGAAACGAAAATTTTAGTGGTGAAATGTTGTAGGATGACATTTTACGTCCAAAATGTGGCAAAACAGCACTTTATTTCGTTCCCTCTTCCGCTCCGTAGAAGTCTTACTATTTTGCTGCACTACTACTACTGTTCTGGCCTGCATTTTATGAGTGCAGGTTGTAATTCCGAGCATTCCTAACACGATTCCCCATCTACTTGATGCAATGTACATGAAATAATTCCTGGGCACGGAGCACAAGAGAGGACAAATATGTCAGAAGGATCCAGATAGAGCATGTCGCCGGGAGAATAACCAAACAAACGCTAGACGTGGCTGTAAACAATATGGCCGACTAATTAAAAAAAATAGGAAATATTAACTAGGAGGTGTGTAAACAGGGCTAAAATATAGAGTTTTCAACCTAAAACATCAATTAAGTAGCATAATACATTAATTTACCTTAAAAATACCAGTTTGAAGTGTACTTCTGAGGTTAAAGCAGTATGGCGGCTGGCTAATTTCAACTGACAACCCCTCCCCTCTCTTGGCTTCACACCCCTCGTTCGCATTCCGACCTTATGCTACACCCGCGCACCAACCATACGATCCTGATCTTACAAGTACGATAATTTCGTGTCATGTACTGTCTATGATCTAAGTATTGGATCGTACGCCAATTTACGATCGTAAGCATTTTCCGTTCTCTGAGCACAGCCCTGTTCATGTTTATCTACTGTAATGGATGTTTTGATAATACTATATATATATATTCGAGTTACCTTAGTTCTCCTTTTTTTAATTTTTGTGAATATCAATGTGTTATTTTTGCACTTACGGTGGTTCTGCTGACTGAAAATATAGTTTGTACGTAAAAAATATGTTTTGTTATGATTTTAAAATTCTTATCTCCACATTCAGAAACCTTAAGAAAACTTTTGCTTTTTTTGTTAATGTACGATGCAGGAAGTGCTTTGTACAATCTTTTCGGGAAAAAAAAGTACGGTCCTGGCATTACTCAATATTGGCAACGCTGCCCCCGTGAGAGAGGACTTTCTTCGTGCAGTGTTGTTCAAGTAAATTTTCATCGGACAACATTTTCCCCGTTACGCTTTCGTCTTCTATTTAACCCAGGATTCACGCATTGTGCTTACTATGCTGTTGCCGGACATCCTGTTCTTGTTTGTACACGTGGCAACTTAGCTTCGAAAGCAACTACTAAAAGTTATGTAGCTACTTTCATTATGGTGCTAGTCACGTTGCAATCTGTTGTAAAACGATTGTTTTACTAGGTTTTACATATTAATTTATCGTGTTGGGTGGCTGTAGCCTGAGGTAGGCACTTTATACTGAAACAATTTAATGTGGTTAAGCTAAGGGTGAGGGTTACGGTTAAATGAATTATATTAATATAATCATGTGGCTTTACTCTACGTAAGTTAGATACAAAATATACTACATGATTGTACTACATCATTTAAGTTCGAGGGGAGCGGCTGTTTAAATATTTATGTTTATCTACTCTATGATGGGTGACCCTTTAGACACCTTAGAGCTCACCGTTAGCATGATGCCGGAGGCTGATGATGATTGTGTCGGCTATCGACGGACGGCGGCACGTCGTGGGTCTCGACCCAGGACCATCCTGGCGAGGTGGTGACGGCTGGAAGGCTTGAAGGAGACAGACTCCGATTCCCCCGATACATTACGTTGGCCCTGTGGGGCGTGAAGGTGGTGGGGCCGAGGTGTTTGGCACCCGGCTCTTGAGTGAGTGTAAGAGAAGTACGGGTCGTGGGGAGTTAGACGCTGGTGAACGACGTAGGTTTTGGGATCGCCCTTGCGTTTAGTAACCGTGTCCCTCATGATCATGGAAATAGCTCCGGGGGATTTTTGGTACAGAAGATGCGAGTCGTCAACTGTGCCTAGTCCAGCCTTCCCTCCACCCCTGCCACCAACACAACCTGTAATGGGGTGTGATGCGATTATATAGCCTCTCGCACTCAAGTCCATCTCCACCTCCTCGTGGTCAGGGCTGGTAACGTGGTGCTTGCACTACGGCTAACGGAGTGAGGACGAAGACCAGGCAAGTGGTGGCCCCCCCTTGTGCACGAGGGGTAGATCCACGGCGGGGTTGTCTTAGGCCATGCTTCCAGAAGCTGTAACGGATGCCCCAGCCAGCTGTGCAACCTACGAACAGATTGCATGTCCCAACCGAGGCACGCACAAGTGTCCGAGTAGCGGATCTCGAGCAATGTTGAAAGGGGTTCTGGAGCCCTGGAAGGTGGACACCTGCTCGGGTGAAAACTCGGATGCATGGTATTTCGCAGGTACTCAGGGGGTCGGTGTGAAGCCCCAGCGTAAGCTGAGCCGATCACGGGTTGGACTCTGAGTGGTAGTGGTGTAACTCCCGCTAGGGAGTAGACTTGGGGTTCGCCCTGGGTCTTGGTCTGGTCCGCCTTACTGGACTCGCCCACGAAGCGGTTTCGTAGAGGAGGATAGCCTCGCCCTCAGCAAGGTAGATGCCTCCAGCTAACCTGAAGGTATTCTGTTGCTAGGTGAGTGGGTTTTCACTACCCACCACCGCGATTGGAAGGAGCGTATCTCCCTCTGATAGTGGTATTCAACTACCCTATCTTCACCCGTTCTGATGGGTGTGTTCTGGTAATCAATGGCTGGCCCGGGGTGGGTGGCATCCCCCGGTATTAAGATCTGTAAGTTGTCTCCTGTTAAGCCTTAGGGATCAGGCACAGGAGGGCAGAACCTGCCACAAGCGACAGAGATGTCTAACACATACATTACGTTATGTTGACACACTTCAGTGCCGGTGGGGAGAATCGCTGAGGCCCTTATCTTGTGCAACCCTTGACCTGATTGCATTGCCGTCGTCACTAGCCCGTCCTTCAGGCGAGGCTCTTGCTAATCAATCACAACAGATCGAAGCAACGCGGGACGACATAAGTGCTTGTTTGTATCTTCTTATTGAATGGACACGTTGTAAGAGCTCCGCCATACCACACGCTTCAAATGTGTTCCAATGTGTTCGTAAATACTTTTTATTACTAAACTATTCGCCCATTGCACCAACGTACGTAAACAAAACACATTTCAAACAAGAGCGGAATGTCATTAGACTCTATGCTTACTAAAAATACTTTTATGCCTTCCGACACAGCTATAGTAACGGCTTTTTAAATTTTTACATTTTACATTTATGTGCGTATTTAATTCTTTTAGTGGTTACTGGCTGCTATTTGGAGTCCATTAAACAGTAAGAAAAGATTTTTGTGAGACCTAAATACTATCTTAAATTATATATTGTCTTACTTCACAGTTATGCTCTAGTAGAGTTATGCCAGTTAAGGCCACTTGTTTAGACATTATTTTCAAATAGATATGTTTGAAATCTTGTTACTGGAAGAAATTTTGAAATAATTATTAAAATAAAAATTTTGCATACCGCGATTTTAAAAATGACTATATTGTATAAAATAATATATCCTATAAAATACTTGTACGAGTTTAAAAAAAATTACGTGTGGTGCACGCAATTGAAAATGGATTCATGAACTATTGAGAGTTTACTAAACGACATCTACTCTTTACACTCCTTACTGTATTGTATTTTATGCTCCCAAGTTTTTTTACAAGTATTTTCATAAGATAAATTATGTTATAATTGTATACTTTCTAGTCCGTATTAAAAGCGTCGTACGTTTTTTAAATATTAAAATTTTTATTTTTAATTACTTTTTAGTCGTGTGTGTGTGTGTGTGTGAAATTTTGCAATCATTTCTGAGCTGTGGGTGGTGTAAAAGTAACACAGTAATGTAAAGCTGTTGCACTCCGTGAGCTAGGAAACTGCAATATGAAAATAAAATCCACGTGTTTATGGCAATATTAATTAAGTTTTACAAAATCTTGTATCCAAAAACACCTTTATTACTAGTGACAAATTATTCACTGTCTACATACCAACTGACACATTTTGTAACGTCAATAACAAATTGTTTTGAATCACTGAATGGGGTATCTGCTTTGTGTAGTATTTAGGACGCACTCATTGGACTAAAGCGAATTACGTTAAATATTCAGAGGGGTTACCTGAATGTACGATTTTGTAAGACTTAGCGAGCATTGCCAAAACTTATAGGTTCTATTTTAAGAGGTGTTGAAAGGCACGATGTCGAGAGGATGACTGGAATACTCAATAGTCTATAAACTCTAAACTACTCATCAAAATACGATCAGATTGTTTTACCGAGTAGATATTTTATAAGCAGACGTTTATTTATATAGCACTATGTGGTAGTATGTTTTACTTTCGAGTAAATATTAAAAAGTGTTTTTAGACAAATAAGGGCTTGAAACCACAAAATCTACAGAAATGGAAAATTATCATTTTTATAATTTGTAATATGATATCTAGGCCACTATGACAACCGTCTAACTTATCTGAACACAGCAATTAATGTTCGCGCCTGAAAGATAAATAAATAAATTGTGCAATCGATAGGAACCTATATAGTTTGATAAAAAAAAAAAGTTAATTAACTGTATAAAATACAAGTATGTCGATTTCTGTGAACGCCCTTAACTTCTCAATCTATATAGTTATACATAATTTTGGCGGAGAGGCAAAATATGCTTTTCTGAATCAAAAAGTTGCCGGTGGAATGTGCGAGGAGGGAATGCGAACTGGTGAGACACGGCGGGCGAGAAGTTGGAGAGAGTTTATGAACGGTGGTCAGCCCTCGTGTGAAGCGTTTCCCTGGAGATGGTCCAGCTCAGGGGAGAGGGGAAGAGAGGAAGGTGGGGTGGGAGAAAGGCAAGAAAGACGAACTGACGAGCGCAGGGGAGAAAGCTCGAGGGACGGCGAGAACGGACGATAATTTACCGCACGCACTTTATGGTCAGCGGGTTTTTATTGTCCCCTGGACGCACCTAGCTGCTAAGTGATACACACGGCCTGTTCCCTCGTCCTAATGACGATGATATAACGCGCTAGTCGTAGACGTGAAGACGACCAGGATTTGAACCATGACCCACTTTAATTAAAGACAACCGAATTTTAAAAAAATCGCGTTTTCATTTGAAAATATTTTTAACATCAGTAAACCTCTCGCGCAGAAAATTCCGGATTGTATATATAGAGACAGTATATAAATAAAAATCCGCTGATAAAATATCTACTTGGCAAGAAATTGTCATCGAATTTTGATGAGTTGTTCAAATTTTATTGACGACTGAATATTCCAGTTGACCACGCGACATCTACCTTTCCATACCCCATTATAGTGCAGTTTTTTTTTGCGCACGGATTGCAGTGCAGCTGCTTTACAGGACTATGCATATATTTTTATACCATCCATGTAACAAATCTTAGATAAATCCGTCGCAACAACAATGCAACACACGCCTATTAATTTGGTTACACGCCTTGCAAGTAAGTCGTAATGCCTGCATACGTTTCAGGCGTTACAAATAGTACATTATTTTTACATTTGAAGTTCTCGCAAACGGCTAACTCTAGCAATTTTCAACATGACGACATTTTTTATTAATCTTCCTCGCCATTAATATTATGTAGTAGAACATTAATTACAGTGAAGCGTTCCGGAGTTAGAAGCATAAAAATAGTCGTGCCCCATTGGAACAATGTTGGACCAATAACATTAAAACTAAAGTACTGAGAATGAAGTAAAGTCATTATGAAAACACTGTTAAAAGTTACGGTATATAACATCAATTAGTTTGTGAAATTTTAATTGAAATGTAATTTGAAGGCCTGTTTTCAAGGTAACATTACTCGCACAATTTTCACTTCAGGGACAAATTGAAAAAAAAAAAAAAAAAAAAAAAAAAAAAAAAAAAAAAAAAAAAAAAAAAAAAAGAGAGAGAGAGATAGTTTTCTGTGAGCTATCAAAATAAAAAAAAAATCCGTCCTGACTAATCCTATTTATATTACATACACACACATATATATATATATATATATATATATATACATATATATATATACATATACACTGAGATACCTAGGTTCTTATTGTTTAGTCAAATTCTACAGACATTTTTATCGCCATATATTTATTTTTATGTCTGTACCAGATATTATTTTCTTAATTTAAGCATAAATTGTAACAAATTTTGTTCTTATAAAATTTTTGGGCTCTCATAGTTTTTGCATTAGTGACTCGTAATAGTCAAAACTTGTATGTTACGGTTAAAACCAACAAACATATCAAACAGGAAAAAATCTCTGAGTATAACTATGTTGCAGGCTAGAAATTGACGTATATCAAAACAAAAAATAAAATATTTCTGTAATTATAAAAAATTTGATGAATTTTTCGGATATTTATTTTAAATGTCATCTATTTATTTTGACACAAAAATATTTTAATTTCTGGATTTTGTGTGTTAACGTGTAGCCTGCAAAATTGTTATTTACTGTGATTTGTTTTCCAGTTTGATATGTGTGTTATATTTAGTGTCGTACATAAAACCGCAACGTGCAAATTTGGACATTTATGAGCCATTACGCAAAAACTCTAGTTAAAAAAAATTATAAGAGAAAAATTTAGTAACAATTTATGTCTAAAATTGGAAAATATATAGTACAAGTATAAAAATACACATACGACGATGAAAAAATTGCTGTACACCGTACCCGTATGAGTTAGTGCACCTGGCTCGTGATGTGTGGTATAGCATGCTACGGAAAATGTTTTTCTTGTGTAGTTATTAAAAGTGTTTCCAGTGAGTTTATCTACGAAAAGAATACACATTTCAAACTGTATCCCTATGGTTTTAAAAATTCCATCAGACAATTAAAAACATGATTCCCAAGCTCCTCAAAATTGATAGAAATGACTTTTTCACGTTGCTGTAGCTGGTAAAATATCAACCGTAATCAGGAAACCAAATTATAGAAACCTGCAATTGGACTTTACCACGAACTTTCCACAAATAAAACAGCAGGGTCATGGTTTGAAGTCTCGTTGGAAAACTGTTTCTACGAGAACACTGCCTAGAGGTGATAAGGTGTTTGACGGACGTGTTATGTTCAACGTATCGCCTTCGCCGTTTCCGTGGCTCGAACGTAAATAAATAGCTAGCGTCCACTAACTCTTAAAGACGGAATCGAGGCAGAAAAAGAAACAAAGGTGGCTTGATTTAATAAATCATCTCATCATACACCCAGGGTGATTTAGCGAAACATCAATCAGGATCGTGGGACCAAAACCAAAAATGCACTACACTTACGTACCGATAACGGGAACAAAATTAAAATAAGCCATCTCTAGATCAACTGATTTTTGGTGAAAAGTATTTTACAACTTGTTTCAATGTCTTACGTCCACATCTGCAGCTGTGATTTATGGTTATTGGCAGCGTATCTTCATACACAGGCATCTCTCATTTGACTGAGACAATGAGGATAAGATTACTGCGACACCACACGTCTGTGATTTGATGGCTGAACTCTGAGATAATGAGAGTTAGGCCGCCTTCGTTTTCTGCTGACAGCACTGATATCACTGACAGTTAGCCAGCGTCTGTCAACAACAAGAGAACAGTCTCAGTAAACAGCTAAATATTTCTCCCCCAGTAAATCGATAATATCGGAATCGGAACGTAAATCAATAAACATTACTGCAGTATGCGTTGCCTAGCAACTACATCTCTGGCATCTCTCTGGCGATAAACAATCAATCATGTATATTTAGTTCGTTGTGGAAATTGTA
Organism: Medauroidea extradentata; assembly: GCA_003012365.1. Classification (NCBI taxonomy): domain Eukaryota; kingdom Metazoa; phylum Arthropoda; class Insecta; order Phasmatodea; family Phasmatidae; genus Medauroidea; species Medauroidea extradentata. Next base: position 132,600 of record PNEQ01106712.1, read on the forward strand.
TTTACTTTTAAAATAAGGTCGGGATATATATTTTAGCATATTGACGCATCTAGCACGACTTACGACTGATAATATTTCTTTTCGGTTTTTCACAATGAAGCCTAATGTCGCGCGTATTTATTTTTATCAAGCGATTATTTTTAAATACGTAGCAAGATGCGATTCAACCTCTTAATATTATTTACGCTTTACCACTGACTGCAATCAATGAATGCTTCTATAACTGTAAACTGATATTAAATAAACGAAAGTACATATGCATAGCATATACTGATGTATTTAAATTAATAGATAACTGTTTTGGACCGTATATCTTAAAATATGTTCTTGTGAGATATTTCTTGTCATTATGCGCATAGGGTTTTTCGGCTCACAAGAACTAAAAAAAAAAAAAAAAAAAAAAAAAAAAAAAAAAAAAAAAAAAAAAAAAAAAAAAAAAAAAAAAAAAAAAAAAAAAAAAAAAAAAAAAAAAAAAACCACATTAAAAATGTTGACTTTGAAATGTCATTATGGGAAAACTTGGTTGAGCTAATTATTTTGAAAAAAGAAAAAGCCATGTTCTTACATTTATTTCAAACATTTGCAAATAACTCATGCTTTGAACAAAGTTGAGACTGTGTACAGACATACGATACACAATTTTCCCATTGCGTTTTTTTTATAATGTACCGTGTGCTAGCAAAACATTATTTTTCTTCATTCTGGCTTATTTTGACAACAAAATATATGATATTTCAAGGGCAAAAATCTAAAAATCCATTTGGTACACTGCAACAGAAAAATTCAGATACAAACGATGATACATAAGTGTTAAAACTGTAAGGAAGAATTTTTTATATATGTATTGATTTGCGTTAAAAAAAATATTTTCGAAACCCCTTCCAAACTTAAGAGCGAGGCTTTAAGGAGGAAATTATTGAAAGTTAACCTATAATTCTCCTGTAGTGATTCTGCATGACAAATTAATGAGAGATTCCATTATTATTTACTTCAAGCAGTTTACCAAGAATATGCCGTATGCTTTGTCGAAGAGAAAATACGTGATAATACAATTTGAATAAATGTTATGGCTTAAAAACTGACAGTACAATAAAACTGTCTAACTCTCCCTCTTAAGGGGCGTGGATGATACAATCGACAGAGTGGCGGTGTTTCGTCTTGACGGCGCGGCTGTGCACGGTGTGCGTGTTGTGATAGGCGCCCATCTGGCAGAGGCAAAGCGAGTTTCTGTTGACGCAGAACACAGGCGAGGCCTTCAAGGATCGAAGGAAAATATTGACGTAGAGTGCCAGGACGCCGGGTTGGAAGGAGGAGGAAGGGCTACGTCAACATCTCCCGAGTCTCTCGCGGGTATAGCTACTGAGGATTGTGGAGGGGAAGGGGGGAGGATATGGGCTTGTTGCGCCTCTAAGCCCTCGACCCTTGCCCCCTGGGGGTTACGCCCCCCTCCCTACCTCCGTCCTTACCTCTCTTGTCTTATGGTAATCGACCTTACTCTTGCTCGCACTGCTTAGGAATACCGCTACTTACATGCAAGGACCACCTGAAATGAGCCCAATATTTCCTCTTCATTTCGTGTGAAACATGTATTAAGAGCATAACAATCATGTCGCAGAAAATGACACATCAAAATAAACCTATACTGGCAGTATTGAAAAAAAAAATGAACTTTGAGAAAAATTATCAGAAATTTTAACGTCTCGGGATTTTTTTCCCATCGTGTAGCTGAGTAGTATGAAATAGCCGGTCCGGGGACAGCGGCTGGCGGCTGTGGGTGTGTGGGTGACCTTGACCTTGACCTTTGACCCCCGTGACCTTGACCTTTGACCCCTGTAACCGGATGCCATCTTTTTTCCGGCCGCCATCTTGTTTCCGGCCGCCATCTTGTTTCCGGCCGCCATCTTGTTTCCGGCCACCATCTTTAATGACGTCAATTTTCGAAAAATAAAAAAAAAATTTAAAAATTAAAAAAAAAAGTTTAAAAATTCTGCCATCTTGTTCCGTCCGCCATCTTGGAGGTTTCTTCCGAGTCTTCCAAAAAATTTTGATTTTACATTCCATCCTAACCCCACATGCATTAAAAATTAATTTAATAAAAATCAAATCATTTTAATAAAAAGACTATTTAATAAAAATGTTTTATATAAAATAATTTTATATAACAATTATTTAGTTAAAAAAAATACATCGGGTATACTCGGCCAAGCTCGTTAACCTTCGGCAATCTTCGGCCATGCTCGGCAACCTTCGGCTCGACATTCGTAAGGTTCACATGCTATGCAGTATACATGTATACATAACCCCTAATATTTTTAATAACTAAAAATGTAAAATCTATCTATATTATTTATTATTTAATTTCTTGCGCCCCATACCCGATCAACATAACCCTAAT